>CAKNYM010044616.1:44486-83731 GCA_932195095.1 Andricus curvator | reverse complement strand
TTTTTTATCATAAGGCTTTTTTCTGTACATTTGGTGCGGGGTCCTTTCGTGAATTCCTTTACTTTAATGAATTCCATGAATTCCGTGAATTCCTTGTGCACAATTTTTGATTTATAAACGCTACAATACATGCATTGGAATGCTCGACGGTGCTTCATGATTTAGAGCACTTACACTACATGTATTGCAATTTCGTCATTCCAATACCGTGTTTGCAATTTTACCTTACGCTTGTATTGAAGAAGTGTTGGAGAATTCCAAACATTTTTAACAGTGTATTGTATTAATTTATTATAATAATCAAGCCAGAAATGTTGACTCTATTGAGAGTTGCGCCTACGTGAATTAAAGAATTATCGAGTTATCGAATCTTTTTTACATTATCGACTTATCGAATCTTGCTTTCGATTTTCGACAGCTGATTGGCTGATTTTATTGCGACTTACATTAGATGTAAATGGCTAACTGAATTGACCAATAGGGTTGAGGGACTACGCATGAAGTTAGCCGAAATGCATGTACTTTTTATAATAGGATTATTATCAAATCACAATATGAAAGCATTCATAATATTGACCAACGTTTCCGTGCTCATATAGCACCCTTATCAAGGTAAGAAATAGTAGTGCAGGTGGGAACAGCAAGATCTGAACCTGAGATCTAAGTGCGGGTCAAAATGCAAATCCGTAATAAACACATCAGAAATAAGAGAAAATTGAGATTCGTGAAACCCTATTGCTAAATATAATTAATCATACTAAAATAACTTTTGTTTAAGTTATCTAAATCAGTTTTGAAATTAATGGACAACTTATTTTGTTTTTTAATATAAAGCATTTCCATGAATTCTCTCTTTCTCTCATTACTTTCACTATGTAAAATTTCAACACTATCTCAGTGAAACTCATGGTCAACATGGTCAATTTCTGAGGGTTTCATGATAACGAAAGGTTTTCTTAAAAACGACCCTGATATAATTTGCATGAATGCTGATAAAGGCAATATTATAGTTTTGTATGAAGAAATCAGATTGTGTCAGAGATATGGAAGATTTACTTTCCAATCGTGATCATTTTGATTTATTGAATGAAAATTCGTTAACAAAATACGCCTTCAGGCTACCTCTGTGACTTTGACAACAGCGCCATCTGACACGCGCACTATTGGTTACATACCTCGAAGTTATTTGGGCAATATTTATAAAAAAAAGCAGTGAATAGCAATTCATTTTTATCAAAAATATTAATCTTCGGTTTAAAATTGATTGTTTACTATAAGATTTTTCGGTAATATTGAATTGAAATCCAAATTTCTTCCGAATAGTACCAACTTTGTGGCGCTGTTGTAGCTACCCAACATGCGTATTGAGAAGAGAAACTTTCAAGATTCCAGGCGCGGATCCAGAGGGGGGGGGGGGGGGCCCCGGGGGCTTGCCCCCCCCCAAAAAAAAAGCCCAGACTCGAATTTTTCAAATCAGATAATTGAAGTTCACTATATACATATATCAATGTTACAACCAACGTTGTTACAACTCTTGCCAATGTAGATTCCCATAACTATGTAATTCTCGCAGCCAATCAGGGTTTCGAATTCTCTCATGGATGCAAGAGTCATCATTTTATTGTGAATAACCATTTAAGGTGAACAGGGAGTGAACTCAGGGCTCAGCCCCATGGTAGTAGATTAGTGGAATAGTTTTGACCAATGATGTGGTTGTCAGAGTATTTGCAATAACCTGATTGGGGGACATCCATATACCACGTGGACAATTTTTGACCACTTTTTGAGCCCCACCCCCGTGGACCGCCGTGGCATTTTGACGAACACCCCCCACCCCCCACACACACTTTGTCCACGTGGACATATTTTATGAAAATATAGATATCATTGGTCTTCAAAAGCAAGGAGACCAAAACGAGCGATGAATTGGCCGAAATTTTGGATTTAATTGAGAATGTGAGCTTAAACAAGGTTTGAAGTCCAAACAAAAAGTCGTGAAAATATTATTAGTTTTTCATGTGTGTGCACGTGGATTCTAGCCCGACAATTTTGCCATACCCCCCTCCCCCCCTAAACTGTCCACGTGGTATATGGATGGCCCCTTGGTCAAAACTATTCCACTATTCTACTCATCTACCATACCATGTCCTCCATGCGACTTTTAAAAAGAAGCAAAAAACTTCGGAGAAAGCTTACTATTTTGGAATTTATCCATATTTTTAAAAACATTAAAGTGTGTTTACTGTATTGAATAGAAATTTAATTAAAGGTCATCAATGTTAGAATTATTGAACTATATATTATTTTAATTGTTTTTTTGAAGAAAAATTGTTAAGCCACCAAGCACGAAATACGTATTATCTTTGAAGAAGCATAATTATATTCTGAAACATCATAATTCAGGGTGGCCGCTGGACCGGGAAATGACCGGGAATTTTTCGGGACCGGGAAATGACAGTGAATTTATTTTTTGAGCGGGATTTTTACAAGTTTTTAGAAGAAAAATCTATCCAATCACTTGAAATATCACAAGCTTCATATCACAAGATATATAATGCAATTTAAAATAAGTTTGATTTCAACTTTTTTTTTAATGCTAAGTTAAAATTTTAAGTTTGTCAATGATGAAATCATTCAGTTTACAATGTTTAATTCTAAAATCTTTGACTATCAAAATTTTCCATTTTAGATTTTCATTTTTAAGGGTACATTTTCAATTAAAAGAATTTTAAAATGCAGTTTTTTAATGATTGATTTTAAAAATTGGGCTGTAGTTCCTGTATTCGAAATTGAACAATAATTGATTGATTTTATTGGGCGATTCTGAATCTGTTGAAATTAAACAATTTACAGATTTTTACGTTAAAAATTGAACTGTTTCAATTCCAAAGCCGTAGTAGTTACTAATCAAATGTAAACTTCCGATTCAAACTTTATAAACTATCTGTTGTTTCA
Organism: Andricus curvator; assembly: GCA_932195095.1. Lineage (NCBI taxonomy): Eukaryota > Metazoa > Arthropoda > Insecta > Hymenoptera > Cynipidae > Andricus > Andricus curvator. The sequence continues at coordinate 80,776 of CAKNYM010044616.1, read as the reverse complement.
GTGTAAAATATACCATTTTTAACGAATTCAATTTGAAAATTTTTAACCAAGAAAAAGAACAATTTTTTAATAGTCAGCAATGTTTGACTGTTGATTAGAAATGAAAAATTAAATATTTACAACTAAACAATTTGAAACTGAATTGTTTGAAACATAAAGCGTTGAATCGTTAAAATTTCGGAGAGCTAAACTCAAGCTTTGAACATTACAATATTAATTTTAATTGTTCTAATTCAAAAAAATTTTATTTCTGAGTGAAAATGTTGAATTTTCATGTGTGAATACAGATAAAAATGTATTCATTTAGCAAAAATTCGAGTATGTTGAGGAGATATGTAGAAGTTTTTAAATAAAATTTTGAAGCTTTTAAGGATTTCGAAAGGTCCTAAGATAATATAAGAATTGTCTTAAGATTCCTGGGAAAATTTTAAATGATTTTTTTTTAAATTAATTTTAATAGAATATGTAAGAATATTTCAAAATAAAAGAAAATTGTGACGAATAAATAAGAATTAAACAGTTATAAATTTGGAAAAAATTGGTATAAGTTTAAAATATATTTAGAAGTTTTGGACAAATTCAAAAATAATTTAAAACTTGAAAAGGTGTTAAAAAAATGTAATAAAAAATGTAGATTTTTGAAGATTTCAAACAAAAATTTTGAAGCATTTTAAGAAGTTTCAAAATAATAAAAAAATTGATTAAAATTCCTTGAAAAATTGAAAAATATTTCATTTTTTGAAAAATTAATTTCAAGAGAATTTTTAAAACGATTTCAAAAGGTTTCCAAAACTGTAAAAATAATATTCTGGAAGATTATAAGGAAATTTTTTTAATTTCGCAGGATTTATTAAAAGCTTTAGGAAAAAATCGAATAATTTCAAAAGATCTTCAGAAGTTTTGAAAATTTTTCAAAAATAATATAAAATTTGTAAAGATTCCAAAAGATGTAAAATAAGATGTTCCTGGGGAAACTTAAAGGCTTTTTTTAATGAAAAAATATAGTTTTAAGAGAATGTTTCAGAATAATTCAAAACAAATTTTGATGTATAAATAACAATTGAACAATTATTCATTTGCAACGACTTAAAATTGAAAGAACTCAACTTCTAATTTGAAAAGTGTTCAATTTAAAAAAATTTTGAACTTTCAATTTTTAATATTTCTAACTTAAATTTGCCTAAAATGATATAATTTTAAATAAATGAGTTGATTCATTCTTCAATTTAGGGCATTGAAAGTAATATCGTGCATTTACAATTAATACAAATTTTGATTCGTTAAAACGAATACTTCAGACAAATAATTGTTTAAGAACAAGAAAAAATCTGCGACAGCCCAGATTTGAACCGGGAATTTGAATATCGCAAAAGAGTGGAAACAGACGCCCAAATTTTGTTGTTTAAAAGTAATCTTTTTCTAGTTTAAGCTAAACTTCGAAAATCTTATGAATATTTTATACTTGTTGATTAATGATTATACCATGGCATACAAGACGCTGCTTGTAAATATAAAAACATAGTTTCTATTTGAACATTTGTTAATTAAGTCAATAAAATTCATGATTAACATAATTACATAGTTTATAATAAAAATTCAAAGCGAAGAAATAACTTTAAAATTATTACCAACCACCCCCTTGGGGGTGGAGGGGGAAGGGGCATTATTGGATGCCCCCTCCCAAAGCCCTTCTCTGGATCCGCGCCTGCAAGATTCTAGACAATTGGAGAAAGAAAGTATTTTTAGAAAACGATATAAGGTGAACGTCCCAGTAATCGTGACCTTAAGAGATTTCATTGACTTCAAATATTTAGAAAATTGTTTTGGGAGGATTATTTAAAAAATTATTGGTACTGATTGAAGCATTAAACACCCTAGAATATTATAAAAATTGTCTTTACATTATATTTGATATTACTTTTTATTTATAAACAATTAAAAGTCAAAAGGCACCGATGTCCCAGTTATCGTGATTTCCAAATCTGCCATGTACTAGTAATCGTGAGTCTTCGTGAAAAAAGGTTAAGTTTTCTTGAAATCAGTTTTTAGCGATTTGGAGGTGTATTTCAAGTCTATTTTTGGATACAAAAACTTACACACTGGTAATTTGTATAATTAACTTTTTTGCAACATAAATTATAAACACAATAATGACGAAATTCGATAAATTGACGTGACTGAAAAAATCATGTGTATTTGGAGGTCATGTTCTATTTTCGTTATGAAAATATTAAAACTTCAGTTTTCTTAGTATTTTTGTAAAAAAGATTGTTCTAGTCTTTCGATTTAATCATGTTAATGTCGCCCTGAAGCTGCACGCTTACTTTGATATACTGAATATTAAATATTCTCACTTTTTATGCTGAATAGTGCAACACTTCTTTCACTTATTGCAACAAAATATGAAATTCGCCAGTTGAAAACCACTATATCAATTTTTGAAACGCATCACTTTTTTTCGTGTTTTGATATTGTAGAATACTAAAGTTTCAAACGTTTTTATCATTTATTCAAATGGAAAGTCTGTGAGTGCAATGAATTCGCTCAATAGGCTCGTAGAGTCTATTCGCGTATGTGAATATGAGACCCATTATCATTTCCACATCCAGGAATGCATCATCGATTAAGGAAGTTATCACTCCACGTCCAACCGTAGCACCACAATTCGAACCACAAGGATTCCTCATTGGATATTATTATACAGGGTGTCCAAAAAGTAACGAAACACTTAAATAATTTTCCAGATAAAACATTTTTCAAAAAGGTCAAGGTTATTCTTGAAGTAGCTCTTAACGAGGAATCCATTGGTGACCTTGAATTTGACCTTGAGCTTGACCTTCAAGTATATTTCAAGGTCAAGTTTGTTTTTTTAAGTAGGAACCCCTATTTTTGACGACGGCAATCGAAAGAGCGGGAAATTTTAAGTCAAAAAATGTACTCAGGTCATGTGTCAAGGGTGACCTTGAACTTCAGCTGAAGGTTATTAGGCTTCACCCAGGTATGGTTCGGTTCTAATCTGTACTGCTTCGGCTCAGGTGTTTACGAAAAAGCTCGAGGTCATTCTGGAAGTAACTTTTAACGAGAAATACAGCGGTGACCTTAAATTTGACCTTGAAATTAACTTTCAAGGTCAGAAAAAATTTTGTAATCCAAATTAAAAATTGTCAAAAATAGGGGTTCCCACTTGAAAAAAACAAAGTTGACCTCGAAATAACCTTGAAGGTCAAGGTCAAATTCAAGGTCAACACTAGATTCCTCGTTAAAAGTTACTTCAAGAATGACCTTGACCTTTTTGAAAAATATTTAACCTGGAAAATTATTTAGGTGTTTCGTTACTTTTTGGACATCCTGTATATTAGAACAGATTTGATTTATGTATTAATTTTTTTTCTGAAAAGGGATATTCTCCTTTCGCTCCGTTGGGAGTCGAACCACAGAACTTCTGATTTCCGGTCAGGTGCTTTCTCATTAAGCTACTAGAGAGAACGAGAAGAAGAATGTTTTTTCAGAAGTACACGCATTATTATGCTAGATGGAACAAATCAAATATTGCAAGGAATCTGTATTATCATTAGAGAATAACAGAAATTTTTAACGCCTTTTTCAGACTAGATGGTAGAATGAATTAAAAATTATTTTGATTCATTTTTTTCATTTTTTGCATTGCTCCATCTAGTCTGAAAAAGAGGTTAGAAATTAATATTATTCTCTAATGATAAGAAACATTTCTTGGAAAATTTGATTTGCATCATCTAGCATAATAATGCGTGTATTTCTGAAAAAGGTTCCTTCTCTCGGTCTCTCTAGTAGCTTAATGAGAAAGCACCTGACCGGAATTCAGAAGTTCTGTAGTTCGACTCTCAGCGGAGCGAAAGGAGAAGATCTTTTTTCAGAAAAAAATGAATCAACATAATTTTTAATTCATTGCTCCATCTAGTCTGAAAAGACGTTGAAAATTTCTGTTATTCTCTAATGATAATACAGATTCCTTGATTTATGTATTCCGTATCAACTTATGTCGCTCTCGCATTTTGATCACTTTCATGACCAAATTGAATTCACTCATCTCATTTGAAATATTTTCAAGTACTGTGTGAACGTATGAGTGTTTTGCTAGGTTTTATTTTTTTTTTTTTCAAATAATTACCGACTGTGATGGCTCTTGTATGTATGCATATCTGACCATTAATATAAATTGTTAGTATCTTTTTTATAATTTATAATCATGACATACGTCTGGCTTCTGAAATTTTCATTTATAGTTAAATTCGCAAACTTAAATTGTATCCGACGTGAAGTTATTCTGCTTCTCAAGGTTAAATTATCTATTTTTATTTGAACAGAAATTGGTTCTGATGATTCATTTTTCAATTTGGCAAAAGAGCCAATCAATATTTCGAGATATTGGGAGCTTGTGTCGTTTGTCCAAAAATTTTAATTTTCAATTTTGTTTATTACGTTAAAAAAAATCTACGGGTTCTATCGAAAAATGATTAATACAACATTTATAGATCTTTTGAGGATGAACAACTTTTTTCTTCTCATCTTTTTTCGCATCTTGTATAGTTTGACCGAAACATGAAATTTTTGATGAAAACGTGGACGTTAAATTTTCAGTGAAAACAATTTTTGGAAATGACAAAGAACGATTTTTCAACCAGTTTAATTTAACTAGAAAATATGAATTTTCAACAAAATAGTTGTGTTTTCAAGGTCAAATCGAATTTTCTTAAAAACAGTAGACTTTTAAACCAGAAAAGACGAATTTGCAACAACAAAGTTTATTTTTAACCCAAAAAGATGACGTTTCAACGAAATAGTGGAATTTTTACTAGAAAAGGTAAATTTTGAACAAAAAATGGAATAGTTAAATTTTCAGATTGAAAAAATTATTTCAAACAACAAACAAACGAACTGACAATCAGTTAAATTTGAGTAAAAAAGATGTTGAATTTTCCACAAAAAAAAAGCTCAAGTTTCTACCAAAGATGGAATCCATTTAAGGAAAACCAATTTTCAACAAAAAGAAAGGATTTTTAAACAGATTAATTTAACCAAAAAAGACGAATTTTTATCAAAATAGTTCAATCTTCAACTGAAATGATGAATTTTTAAAAAGCAAAATCAATTTTCCACCTAAATGGACGAATTTTCAACAAAATCCATCAATTTTTTACCAAGTAGTTGAATTTTTAACTCATGAAGGATAAATCTTCACCAAAAAGTGGAATAGTTAAAGTGTAAGGTAAGAAAATAAGGAGGAAAAAAATTGTAGTAAGATAGTTGAGCTCACAAATGATTAGTTTAGTTTTTAACCAAGAATATTAATTTTCAATTAAAAATATGAATTTTTAACAAAAAAGTTAATTTTCAACCAAATTCTACAATTTTCTATCAAATTGTTGAATTTTCAAGCCGAATAGATGAATTTTTGTACAAAAAAGTTAATTTGCGACCAAATCGGTGAATTTACAACTAAAACGGTGAATTTTTATTTAAAAAAATGCAATTTTGCAAAGTAGTTTAACCTAAAACCTAAAACCTCAAATTTCATTCGAACAAACAAAATTTTTATAAACAAATTGTTTGTTGAAAAAAATTTTTCTACGATTTTCCATAATTATACGCTTTTTTAAGTTATATTGCAAGGAATTTGAATGGAAACAATGTTATATTTGGAAAAAATGTTCTTAAGATTAGAATTGTTTATGTTATAAACAAATTTAATGCACAAATGCAGTAATCAGGTATTTTTCGACAAAAACATTCGTTTTTTTTCGATGAAAATTTTGTTTAATTAGGATTTTTGTGATAATTCTAGCAAAATTCATAATTATTTGATTAATTTTATGATTTTTTAAAACAAATGCATTATTCGGTCATTTTCGGCAGAAGAATTCGGTTTTTCAATGCCAGTCTTTTCAGTTGTGAACTTCATGATAATTTCAGCAACATTCATAAAAATTTGATAAATTTCATGAATTTTTAAAACAAATTTAATAAACAAATACATTATTCGGGCATTTGTCGACAGAAAAATTCGTTTTTTTCTATGTCAGCTTTTTGAATTGGGAACTGCATGAGAACTTCAGCAAAATTCATAATTTTTTATCAATTTTATGATCTTTTTAAACAAATTCAAGAAACAAATGCATTATTGAGGCATGTGTCGACGGAAAAATTCTTTTTTTTTCGATGTCACACTTTTTAATTGGTATCTTTATAATAAATTCAGCAACATTCATGATGAGTTGATAAATTTTATGAGTTTTCAAAGCAAATTTAATTCATAATTTTTTGATCAATTTTATATTATTGATCAAAAAATTATGAATTTTGCTGAATTTAACATGAAGTTCCTAATTAAAAAAGTTGACATAGAAAAAAAAAACGAATTTTTCTGCCGACAAATGCCTGATTAATGCATTTGTTTATTAAATTTGTTTTAAAAAATCACAAAATTTATCAACTCATTAGGAATGTTGCCGAAATTGTCATGAAGTTCCCAAATGAAAAGACTGGGATTGAAATACCGAATTCTTCTGCCGACAAATGCCCAAATAATGCATTTGTTTATTAAATTTGTTTGAAAAAATCATAAGATTAATCAACAAATTATGAATTCTGCTAATTATCATTAAGTTCCTAATTGAAAAAAAACTGATACCGAAAAAAACGAATTTTTTTACAGAAAAATGCCTAATTATTGCATTTTTTCATTAAATTTGATCATAATATAAACAATTATAACCTTAAGAGGAATTTTTTCTCATGTAATATTTTTTCCATTCAAATTTCTTGCAATATAACTTAAAAAAACGTGTAATTATGGAAAATCGTAGAAAACATTTTTTCAAAAAATAATTTGTTTATAAAAATTTTTTTCGTTCATTGCATAATATTGAAACATCCTTCAGTAATGTTACTCTATTATTGATGAGCACCAGGAACGTCAAATAGAAAAAATGACCATTTTTTTCGTCATATTTGTTTATTTATAAACAAATGAAAACCTGATTCAAAAATCAGGCCCGACAACTCTCTTAGAAATCTTATCAGCTTTTTTTCAAATTTTTTTGTCCAAATTGTTCAATATTTTTGGGCTATGGATTAGATTTTTTAATTTTCATCATATTCCATTTTTTCTATAAATAAACAAAGAGCGAAAATGAGACAGTTTTTAATTATTATTTTTTGTCTTTGAATAAATAACTTAATTAATCCCATTCTCGATGAAAATGAATGTCAAAGTATCTAAAGAATATAAATAATTAGCAGGATATCGAATCTAATGGATATAAACAAATTATATTAACAAAATGTAAACATCGTGGAAATTTTGCTTGCAAATTATATTTGTGAGTTGAAATTGCTTGATTTTATCGATAGGATTATATTTGATCATGAAGATTTGTTTTCTAGTATACTTTGTTTATTTTATAAACAAATGCGTAGTTTAGGCATTTATTGGAAGAAAGTAATCGTTTTTCTTTCTTAGTACGTTCAAATTACTTGAGTGGTAATATTTAGTAATAAATATTGGTCATTTGATATTATTTGTTTATTTTTTATTATTCCATAAAAAAATTTTATAAACAAATGCATAGTTTGACCATTTATAGATAGAAAGTAAAGGTTTATCTTTCTGATCGTCTTTAAATTATACTAGTGGTGATTCTTAGTGATGCAGGCTTCTCATTCGATATTAGTTGTTTATTTTATAAAGAAAATTTTTATAAACAAATGTATAGTTTGGCAATTTATGGGCAGAAAGTAATTGTTTTTCACTAGTAACGCCTTCAAATTATATAAGTAGTGGTGTTTAGTTATGAATAATTGTCATTTGATATTATTTGTTTATTTAATAAACAAATTCAATAAACAAATGAATAGTTTGTACATTTATAGACAGAAAATAATTGTTTTTCTTTCTGATCGTCTTCAAATTATATAAGTGATGATGCTTAGTGGTGAAGACTTCTTGTTCGATATTATTTGTTTATTTTATAAACAAATGCATAATTGAGCCATTTGTAGACACAAAGTAATGTTTTTTTAATTATTGCCTTCAAATGATATCGTTTGAAGGCAATAATACAAAAAGATGACTTTCTGTCTACAATTACTAAACTATGCATTTGTTTATAAAATAAACAAATAATATCGAACGAGAAGTATTCACCACTAAACATCATCAATTATATAATGTGAAGAAGATCAGGAAGAAAAACGATTACTTTTTGCCTTCAAATGGACAAACTCTGCATTTGTTTATGAAATTTGTTTATAAAATAAGCAAATAATATTGAATGACAATTATTCATAGCTGAAAATCACCACTTATATAATTTCAAGGCGTTAAGAATGAAAAGCAATTACTTTCTGCCCATAAATTGCCAAATTATGCATTTGTTTATGGAATTTATTTATAGAATAAACAAATGATATAAAATGACAAGTCTGCATCACTAAGAATCACCACTTATATAATTTAAAGACAATTAGAAATAAAAACGGTTACTTTCTATCTATAAATGGTCGAACTATGAATTTGTTTATAAAATTTGTTTATAACATAAACACATAATATTGGTTGACAATTCTTTGTCACTAAACATCACTACTCATGTCATTTTAAAACTAGGAGAGAGAAAAACGATTACTTTCTGTCTATAAATGACCAAACTATGCAAACGCTCAAAGTAAGTAAGCAGGAAAAAAATTATTTTTACGTGTAACGGATTGCTTAAATTCTAGTTTTTCTTCAAGTTTGAATTATTATATACAGGGTGTCCAAAAAGTAATGAAACACCTGAATAATTATCCAGGTTAAATATTTTTCAAAAGGTCAAGGCCATTCTTGAAAAAACTTTAACGAGCAAGCCAGTGGTGACCTTGAATTTTACCTTGAGCTTGACCTTCAAGGTTATTTCAAGGTCAACTTTGTTTTTTTTTTTTAAATGGAAAACCCCATATTTTTGACAACGGCAATCGAAAGAGCGGCAAATCTCACGTCCAAACATGTACTCAGGTCATGGGTCAAGGGTGACCTTGAACTTCACCTGAAGGTTATTAGGCTTGACCCAGGTATGGGGCGGGTCAATTCTGTACTGCTGCGGCTCAGGTGTTTACGAAAAACGTCGAGGTTATTCTTGGAGTAACTTTCAACGAGGAATCCATTGGTGATCTTAAATTTGACCTTGAAATTGACCTTCAAGTTCAAAAAAATTTGTTAATTAAAAAAATTGAAGTTCAAGGTCGTGAACACCGAGCCGCAGCAGTACAGAATGGACCCGCCCCATACTTGCATCAAGCCTAATAACCTTCAGGTGAAGTTCAAGGTCAGCCTTGACCCATGACCTGAGTACATGTTTGGACGTAAAATTTCCCGCTCTTTCAATTGTTGTCAAAAATAGGGGTTCCAACTTGGAAAACCAAAGTTGATCTTGAAATAACCTTGCAGGTCAAGCTCAAGGTCAAATTCAAGGTTCAAATTCAAAACCACTGGTTTCCTCGTTAAAAATTACTTTAAGAATGACCTTGACCTTTTCGAAAAATGTTTTACCTGGAAAATTATTTAGGTGTTCCGTTACTTTTTGGACACCCTGTATATTTGATAACGAAATGAACGAAATTAAACAAATATATTTTACTACGGAGAAAAATCCATCAGAAATGGTTCTGACGGCCCTGAATGTTCACGTTTAGATTCCCCTGATTTAGGGCCAAAGCTATTTGCATGCAACCCCCGACACTGGCCTTAAACCGAGGGTCCAAGTGAAAATTGTCTACCAAATGACTTTGAACACTTTAGCATATTAAAATTACAAAACAGAAAACTATAAATAAGTTTTGTATAATATTATTTTTATTGGAAGTTTTATGTTTTGATAAGTGAACTGAAAAGGCACGTTCGCGATTTATCTTGCAAGAACATATTCTCAGAGTGTTCATTGTTCTCAAGTTTGCTTTCGAGGAAACTTTATGGAATTTTCAAGTGTTGAAGTTCAGAGTTCTCTTTGTCAGGAACTATCAAAGGCTTTACTACTTCTTTACTATTTTCAGAAAATTCACTTTTCTACCAAAAGGGCAGTCACTATAAACTTGCGAAAAGCAGGAACAATCCAATAATGTAATACAACAAGGAAATCATTTAAACCATTTAATATTTATATGGATTTATATTTATTTGGACAATTACCGAAAATTTTGATTAACAATGAACTTATTAAATTAATAATAGTAATTTCCATATTGATTCATTTATTTGTTTATTTATTAATTATTTTCTTTGTATTTTTTGCGATGGATGAAAGGAAACCAAAAATACTATCCCAATTTCCAAATGAGGAATTTTCATTCTAAAAATGTATTTCTAGAAAAGAAAATTCAAACAGTAAATGATACTTTAATAATAAAAGCAACAATTCTGTTCTTAACTTTTTGACCAAATGTTTCAAAAATCAGAAACGGATTCTATTCATAACCCCTTGATCATATTAAATAAGATTATTTGCATTTATCTACTAATAAATATAAAGAATTTTCTGCACCATTAATTTAGTACAAAAAATTTTAAAAAAATTATAGTTTGTATAAGATTTACAATTTTGGAAGAGTTTCAGATCATATTAATATTTTCCACAGAAAATTAGTTATTAAAAAAAATAATAATAAAATTAAAAAAGATCAATGTTAGATTATGTTAGCATTTCACACTAAAAATCGGTTATTAAAATTGCTATTATTAATAAAAAATCAATTTCCAACGAAGAATGAAATAATTAAAATTGTATTAAAAAATTATTCTCTGAAAAAAATAAACGAAATTTCAACAATATAGTTGATTTTTGAACCAAGGAGATGAATTTTTGACTGAAATAAGAAATCTTCAACCAAAAACTGATTTTTTAATACAGTAGTACATATTTAAACCCAGCAGTTTAATTTTGAACCAAAAAAGGTTATTTTTAAACAAAAAATATAACATTTGATATAGCAACAAAAAAAAAAAGATCTTAATTTGTAATAAAAAACGGTCAAGTTTAAAACGAAAAGAGATGAATTTTCAAACCAGAAAGACGATTTTCTCGCAAAGCAATTAAATTTTCAACCCAAAATGATGCATTTTCCAACAAATAGTTAAATTTTTAACTAAAAGAGATACATTGAAAAGAATTAAGTTTCAACCTAAAATAAAACAAATTTTCAACAAAATAGTCATATTTTCAACCACAAAGATGAATCTTCAAAATAAAAAAATTATTTTTGAACCAAGTAGGAAAATTTTTAACCGAAAAAGATTAATTTTAATCAAAAAATGTAATTGTTGATACTTTCATCAAAAAATATCTTGAATTTAAATACAAAACAGTTGAATTAAAAAAAAAACAATTCAATTTTTCAAAAAATAGTTGTAACTTTAACTGAAAAAGACAATTTTTTTCCCCAATAATTTTTAATCACGAATGAATAAATTTCTACAAAAAAATGTATTTTCAAATAAAAAAGGCAAATTTTCTGAAAACCAATTTAATTTCCAACAGAAAAATGTTAATCTTCAACAAAAAATATCATTTGTAACCAAATGGTTGAATTTAAATCTAAAGACTTGACCTCTCGAAGGAATAGTTCCATCGTAAACCAAATAGATGAATTTTCTACAAATAGCTTTTTTTTAAATGTTGATTATTCAACCAAAAGCGGTGAATTTTAAACAAAATTCTTGAATTTTGTACTAAAAACAAAAGAATAAAGAATAATAGTTTAAATAAATATTAAAGTTAATTATTAATGCGTAAATAATATAAGTCACAAAAGTGGAAATTTGGCTTAAGAAATAAATGTAATTTTCCACAGAACACTTTTTGATTTTGGACAACATACTTTCAAATCCATACTACAAAAAAAATTTCGGACTACAAAAAATTGTAGAAGTAAGTGAATAAAACATGATAAATCCGTATTTTGAAAAAAATTGACATAATGATTGTTTGTGTGTTGGGAATATCAAGATTTCGATTATTAAACTTGACTTTGCGAATACAATTTTTTTTTCTCGATTTCAACGTCCATCTATGAAATAAAATGTATTGAAAAAATGTAATTCCTATTAATTTTCAATATTTCTCTTACAATATATAATTTTACTAAACTTTGAAATTCAATTTTTAAAATTGAAAATATATAATAACTTTTTTGATTATCTTCTGATTTCATATCTAAACAATAAAAAGTTGTCTGCATTTTATTTATTCATCAGCCCGACGATTATATTAGCATAGTTGCATAAGAGCGCCTATGGATTACAGTTTTGAATTTTAATCATTTTCTATTTTTTATATAAATTGAATTGAATCTTATCATCTGCCGAAGCTAACCCACGTACCCTTACTGTCTCGAGATCGACAACTTCTTCGTCGAAGAGGGCCATTCTTAGTCACTTGTCCATGAATATAATAAATTCGTCAATGGATTTTAATCTCGTCGTTAAATATTAATTGACTAACTAAAGTGAATTTATCACTTTTTGTTCGCTTACTCCTCATTTTAGGGCCTCGATTGATGATGCTAGTTAATTAATAAAATAATAATAAATAATGAGGAAATATTATCGACAGATGGAGAGAGTGGAAAATGAGGGTAAAGGAAAAATAACGCAGGTGGATAAATTAGTCTCGGAAAAGAGATATTGATCGAATTAGGGGAAAAGGAAGGAGAAAAAGCAGGGGAAATATCCGAAGCTTTGCTCTGTTTTTCATGGCAAATCTGACGGAACTGTAATGAACTCAGCTTCGTGTTTTAGGGAACAAAAGGAAAAGTTGAAAATGGTGCAGAAAAAGAGCAACAGTTGTAAATATGAGGCAAAGGCCTAGAGTTCCAAACGTCCGAAACAAAGATCGTTTCTCATCGTGTTCTTTCCTATATTTTTGCTTTTTCTTTGTTGTTTTTTTTTGCGTTTTCCTTTTTCCTCTTGCAAACCAGAGCAAACCCCTGTCTTCTGCCCATTCCGCTTCGACGACTCTGCAAAATAAGAGAGCCGGAAGTACACCGAGAATTCCCTCGCGTTCGCTTTCAGATAGGAAGGAACGAAAGAAAGGCATCAAGCTCCTAACAAAATCAGAGAATGTGTATCGTCTTCACTCAGAGAATTGAAGTTGAAATCGATTTACTATTATCTGATACCTCAGAATAAATAACTTTTCACAGTCGATTTATATCAGTGCGGGATTTAAAATACATTTTCAAATAATCATTGTTTCTTATTTAAATGACCTGAATTTTCTGAATTCTGAGAATTCCCTGAATGTCCTTGATTCCCTACATTCTCTGGATTCCCTATATTTTCTCAATTTCTCTAAATTTCCTAAAATTTCTGAATTTCCTAAATTCGATGCATTCCGTGAATTCGCTGAACATTCTGAATTCCCTGAAGTCATCTGAAATACCTGAATTCTCCGAATTCCCTGAATTCTCTGATTTTCCTGAATTGTCGGAATTCCCTTAAATATCCAAACTCCCTGAATTTACAAAATTCCTTGAATTTTCCAAACTTCCTACATTCTCTGAATTCCCTGTATTTTCTGAATTTGCTCGAGTTCCCTGGATTTCCTAGAATTCCCTAAATTCGAAGAATTCCGTGAATTCGCAGAAAATTCTGAATTCCCTGCATTCATTTGAAATACCTGAATTCTCAGAATTCCCTAAATTCTCTGGATTCTCTGATTGTCCTGAATTGTCTGAATTCCATGAATCCTCTCGATTACATAAAATTCCTAAATCCTCTAAATTCCCCAAAATTCTTAAATTTTCTGAATTTTCTGATATCTCCGAATTCTTTCAAGTCTTCGAATTCCTTGAAATCTCCAAATTCCCCGAATTATCTAATTTCCTGCATTCTCTGAATTGCCTGTATTTTCTGAATTTCCTCCAATTCCCTGGACTTCCTGGAATTCCCTGAATTTACAAAATTCCTTGAAATCTCTAAATTCCTGAATTCTCTGACATCTCTGAATTCCGTCAGATATCCAAACTCCCTGACTTTACAAAATTTCTTGAATTCCCTAAATTTCCTGCATTCTCTGAATTCCCTGTATTTTCTGAATTTTTTAAAATTCCCTGGATTTTTTAGAATTTCCTCGATTTCCTAGAATTCCTTAAATTCGATGCATTCCGTGAATTCGCTGAAAATTCTGAATTCCCTGAATTCAACTGAAATACCTGATTTCTCAGAAAATCCTAAATTCTCTGAATTCTCTGGTTGTCCTGAATTGTCTAAATTCCCCTGTATCTCCGAATTCTCTGAATTCCCTAAATTATCTGAATTTTCGTAGTACGATAAAATCCGTGAATCCCTTGAATTACCTAAAATTCCTAAATTCCCTAAAATTCTTAAATGTTCTGAATTTTCTGATATTTCCGAATTCTTTCATGTCTTCAAACTCCTTGAAATCTCCAAATTCCTCGAATTATCCAAATTCCTGAATTCTCTGACATCTCTGAATTCGAGCAAATATCCAAATTCCCTGAATTTACCAAATTCCCCGAATTATCTAAATTCCTGAATTCTCTGACATCTGTGAATTCCGTCAGATATCCAAACTCCCTGAATTTACAAAATTTCTTGAATTCTCTAAATTTCCTGCATTCTCTGAATTCCCTGTATTTTCTGAATTCCCTAAAATTCCCTGGATTTCCTAGAATTTCCTGGATTTCCTAGAATTCCTTAAATTCGATGCATTCCGTGAATTGGCTGAAAATTCTGAATTCCCTGAATTCAACTGAAATACATGAATTTTCAGAAAATCCTAAATTCTCTGAATTCTCTGGTTGTCCTGAATTGTCTGAATTCCCTTACATCTCCTAATTCTCTGAATTCCCTAAATTATCTGAATTTTTGTAGTGCCATACAATCCGTGATTCCTCTGAATTATCTAAAATTCCTAAATCCTTTATATTCCCTAAAATTCTTCAATTTTCTAAATTTCCTGATATCTCCGAATTCTTTCATGTCTCCAAACTCCTTGAAATCTCCAAATTCCCCGAATTATCCAAATTCCTGAATTCTCTGACATCTCTGAATTCGGTCAAATATCCAAATTCCCTGAATTTACAAAATTCCTTTAATTTTCTAAATTTCCCTCATTCTTTGAATACCCTGTATTTTCTGATTTTCCTAAAATTCCCTGAATTCCCTAAATTCGATGAATTCCGCGAATTCGCTGAACATTCTGAATTCCCTGAATTCATCTTAAATACCTCAATTCTCAGAATTCCATAAATTGTCTGAATTCTCTGATTTTCCTGAATTGTCTGAATTGCCTCATATCTCCTACTTCTCTGAATTGAATTGTCTACATTTCCTGCATTCTCTGAATTCCCTGTATTTTCTAAATTTCCTAAAATTCCCTGAATTTCCTAGAATTCATGAATTCCCTAAATTCGATGAATTCCGTGAATTTGCTGAACATTCTGAATTCCCTGAATTCATCTGAAATACCTAAATTCTCTGAATTCTCTGAATTATCTGAATTCCCTTATATCTCTTAATTCTCTGACTTCCCTAAATTATCTGAGTTTTCGCAGAGCCATAAAATCCGTGAATCCTCTGAATTAACTAAAATTGCTCAATCCTTTATATTCCATAAAATTCTTCAATTTACTGAATTTCCTGATATTTTCGGATTCTTTTAAGTCTCAAAATTCCGTGAAATCGTCAACTTCTCTGAATTCTCTAAATTCTCCGGATTATTTAAATTCCTGAATTCTCTGACATCTCTGAATTCACTCAAATCTACAAACTACCTGAAATAAAAAAATTCCCTGAATTCTCTAAATTCGCCAAATTATCTGAATACCCTGAATTACATGAGTATCCTGAATTCTCTTCATTTACTTAAGTCTCTGAATTCAATTATCTGAATCTTCTAAATTCCCTGAATTCCCAAATATGCCAGAATTCTCTCAGATCCCAGAGTATCCTGGATTCAAGGAATTCCATGGATTGAGAGAATTCCACGAATTTGAGAAATCATAAGTACTTATAAATAATTTAGGGAGTTTAGATGAATTCAAGGAATTCAGACAATTTAGGGAATGAAAAGGAATTGAAGGAATGCTGATAATTCAGGGAATTCAGATAAATTCATGAAATTCATCTGAATTCTCTGAATAGCCCTGATTCTCTGAATTCAGTGAATTCTTTAAGGTCACTGAACTCTCTGAATTCCTTGAAATCTCTGAATTATCCAAATTCTCTTGCGTCCCCGAATTCCCTTAAATCTCAAATTTCCCTAAAATCTCCATATTCCCTGAATTATATAAGTTTTCCGAATTATCTGAATTTCCTAATATCCCTGAATTCCCTGGATTTTCTGATATCTATGAATTCAACGAAATCTTCAAATTCTCTGAAATCACAACATTCCCGGAATTCTCTAAATTCCTTGAATTATCTGAATTCCACGAGTATCTTGAATTCTCTGGATTTCCTTAAGTCTTTGAATTCTCCGAAATTCTTATATTCCGAATTCTTCGCGTTTCTTGAATTCTTCTAAATACTCAAAATTCTGTGAACACTCTTAAATATCTGAATTCCATGAGTTGCCCTAAATCGAGGAATTCCATTCATTCAAGGAACTGCCCTCATTCACGAAATTTAAGTAAGTTTTCGTATTCAAGGAATTCAACAAATTGCACTCATTCAAGGAATTTAAGAAATTCTATAAATTCAAGTAATTTCAGGAATATAAGGAATCCCAAGTGCTTGTGAATAATTCAGGCAGTTTAGAAGAATTCAAGGAATTCGGCAAATTCAGGGAATTCGAAGGAATTGAAGGAATGCAGATAATTCAGATAATTCAGATAAATGTATGAACTTCATCTGAATTTTCTAAAATCCCTGAATTCTCTGATATCTCTGAATTCCACTAAATCATCAAATCCTATGAAATCACGAAATTCTCTAAATTCCTTGAATTATATGGATTATATGGATTATATGGACCTAGAAATACTACCCGAATCGGGTAGTGTCACGCCTACCCTGAAAAGGAAATGGCTTAATGGTATACCCTGAAGTATCACCGAATTCCCTAAAATACTGAGTATCTTGAATTCTCTGAATCGAGGAATTCCATTCATTCAAGGAATTGCCCTCATTGAAGACATTTAAGTAATTTTCCATATTCAAGGAATTCAACAAATTCCCCTCATTCAAGGTATTCAAGAAATTCTATAAATTGAAGAAATTTCACGATTTTGAGGAATCCTAAGTACTTATTAATAATTCAGGGAGTTAAGAAGAATTAAAGGAATTCAGATAATTTGGGAAATTCTCTGAATTATCTAAATTCTCTGAATTATCTAAATTTTCTGAATTATCTAAATTCTCTGAATTTAGTGAATTCTCTGAATTTAATGAATTCTCTAAAATCAATCAATGCTCTCAATTCTCTGAATTACCTGAAATCTCTGAATTTCCCTAATCTTCTGAGTTTCCTGAATTCCCTCAACTCGGCGAATTGCCTGAATTCTCTGAGTTCTCTAAATTCCTAAGTCCCTAAATTCTCCGAGTTTCTTGAATTTTTGTATAGTTTTAAAATTCTCTGAATTCTCTGAATTCCATGTATACCATTAAGCCATTTCCCTTTCGGGGTAGGCGTGACACTACCCGATTCGGGTAGTGTTTCTAGGTTGATAACTTGTAGTAAATAACTACAAGTGTGGGCTCACCACACCCACGATGTGCCAACAGCACTCAGTTTTCTCGAATGGTCACCCATCCAAGTGCTAACCGCGCCCAACGCTGCTTAACTTCAGTGATCTGACGAGAACTGGTTTTTTCAGCGTGGTATGGCTGTTGGCCTTCTTCCATACACTTTTAACTCAGGTCCATTTTTTTTAATGAAAATCTAGTTTATTTTTCTCAACATGATTTTTGAAATCCAAAATTTTTCAAAATGCGAAAATCTACCATGAATTCCCATAATTCAAAGAATTCCTATGATTGAAGGAATGTCCCTCATTTAAGGAATTCCCCTTTTTTCAAGGTTTTACATAAATTTCAGGAATTCCATGCATTTAAGAAATTCTATTATTTGAAGGAACCCTAAGTACTTCCTTAGTAATTCACGGAGTTGAGAAGAATTCCAGGAATTTAGATAATTCAGGGAATTCATATAACTCAAAATTTAGGAAATACAGGAAATTTATAAGAAGTTTATCCAGGAAATTCAGGGAAATTTAAAGAATTCAAAAATGAGTCAATCAAGGAATGACCGAAATTATTATAATTTGAGAAATACAGAGGAATTCAAAGAATTCAGATAATTGAAATAATTTATAGAATGAGTAAATCAAGGATTCAACCAACTCAGAAAAATTCAGGAAATTCTCTGAATTTTCGGAATTCCGTGAACTTTAGGAATTCTCTAAACTCTCTGCACTTCCTTTATTAGCTAAATTCTCAGCATTCCCCTGAGTTTCCTGAATTGTTCTAAATTCCGTTCATAAACTAAAAGTCACTAGTATTCCTTGATTTTTCTGAATTCCTTGAATTCACATAATTCTTTAAATTCTTCGAGTTTAAGGAATTTCAACGACTTGAACGTAATTCAAGGAATTCTGAGAATTTGTAGAATTTAGAGAATTCATGCAATTCTTCAAATTAAAGGCATTCCACGTATTAAAGGAATTCCATTAATTCAAGTAATTTCACAAATTTGGGGAATTTCATAAATTCAGAAGAATAAATGAAGTTTGGAAGAATTCAAGGATTTTAGTACAATCCCAGCAATTCAGAAGAATCCAAGGAATTCACATAACTGAGGATATTAGAGAAATTACGAGAATGCAGAATAATTTAGTGAATGCAGGGGAATTCGGGGAATTCATAGAATTCAGAGGAATTAGGAGAATTGAAAGAATTCATAAGAATTCAGGGAATTCATGGCATCTCTGAATTAATGGAATCATTGAATGCAGGGTATCTCTAAAAATTTTAGAAAGTCATATAATTTAGGGAATGAAGAGAAATTCAGAGAATTTAGATCATTCATGGAACTGAGAGAAAGTAATCGAAATGAAGGAATTCAGATAATTTGAAAAATTCCAAAAATGTGAGAAATTCAGAGAATTAAAAAAAAATCTAGCCACTATACACCATTGAGCCATTTCCCTTTCGAAGTAAGCGTGACTCACTCAGTGAGGAAGGGAGTAATATGAGAAAGGGGGTATAGATTTTCAGATTAATCTTGAATTCTCGTGTTATTAATTTATGTAACACGTTTTTTGCAACACTGTTCTGACCCAGGTTGCTGATCAATCTCTCCGGCGATCACCACAGGTGAAGAGCTTTAGAAAGTCACCATGTCAGGCTCCCCACTCGGGCTTACTAGCATCCAAGGTCTTTTGTTTTAGACGTCATCTGTCCTGGCATACCTCTCTAGCTTTTATCACGTCCATGCATTTTTTCATGCAAGCTCTTGTGTTTATATGGCTTCTTATATCTCTTCGAATTAGGATCTCATTTACATATTCTAATAATTCGTTACGCGGTCTGCCTCTAGGCACACTGCCATTTACTTCACCTAGATATACTTGGTTCGTTATCCTTTCATCTTTTATTCTCTCAACATGCCCAAAACCACTTCGAAGAATTTCCTTCACATATGTCAACTAGTGTCTCCTGTAAACCAAATTCTTTTAGGATGATCTCATTACTTACTTTGTCCATCAGTGTTTTGCCGCATATCATGCGCAGGAATTTCATGATAATCGCGTTAATTTTATACTTATCCTTTTCTTGATAGGTCCACGTCTCGCTATCGTACAGCACAGTCGGTATAAACATATAATTATGTGTTGCCCTTTTGGCTTTACTTGATATATTTTTACTTCTGATAATGGACCCTACTCTACCGGCAACTTCCTTACCCTCGTTTATACGCCTATCTAACATTTCCAAGGAGTTGGCACAGCCATTTTATTCTTTCGAAAAAACAAAAGTTGTGCTGAATTGTGCTAGGTTTGTGCTGAATTGTGCTGCAATATTTTTTCCATTTTATAAAGTCAAAATTTGAGTCAGAATTTAAAAAAAAAACTTTTTTGGGGCCAGCACCGCCATTTTGTTTTTTTTTTCGGAAAAACAAAAGTTTTGCTGAATTTTGCTAGACTTGTGCTCTATCGTGCCGCAAAATTTTGTTGAAAAAAATCAAAATTGAAGCAAAAATTAAAAAAAAAAACTTTTCCGGGCTAGCACCACCATTTCGTTTTTTCGAAAAAACAAAAGTTGTGCTGAATTACGCTAGGTTTGTGCTCAATCGCGCCGTGAACAATTTTCCAGAAAAATAAAAATTGGAGCCAAAATTAAAAAAAAAAAACTTTTCCGGGCCAGCACCGCCATTTTGTTTTTTCGAGAAAAACAAATTGTGCTGAATTGTGCTAGGTTTGTGCTCAATTGTGCCGTAAAAGATTTTTCCAAAAAGTCAAAATTTAAACCGAGATTCACAAAAAACATTTTTTGAGACATTATTGTCCTATACACTTTTTACGTAGGTTTTTGAATTCAAATTTTTTCAAAATGCCAATTTAAAAAATCTAAAGGTTGTGCTGGGTTGTGCTAGGCGTGCAAAACAATTATTGTCGTATACACTTTTAACTCGGGTCCATATTTTTTCATGAAAATCTAGTTTATTTTTCTCAAAAGGATTTTTTAATCAAAAATTTTTCAATCTCGAATTTCAAAAATCTAAAAGTTGTGCTGGGTTGTGCTAGTCGTGCAAAATAATTATTCTCCTATACACTTTTAACTCAGGTCCATATTTTTTAATGAAAATCTAGTTTCTTTTCCTCAAAATGATTTTTAAATCCAAAGTTTAAAAAAATACAAATTTCGAAAATTTGAAAGTTGTGCTGGGTTGTGCTAGGCGTGCAAAACAATTATTATCGGATACACTTTTAACTCAGGTATACATTTTTTCATGAAAATCTAGTTTATTTTTCTCAAAATGATTTTTGAATCCAAAATTATTCAAAATGTGAATTTCGAAAATCTGAAAGTTGTGCTGGGTTGTGCTGGGCGTGCAAAACAATTATTCTTCCATACACTTTTAACTCAGGTCCATATTTTTTAATGAAAATCTAGTCTATTTTTCTCAAAATGATTTTTGAAATCCAAAATTTTTCAAAATTCGAATTTCAAAAATCTACAAGTTGTGCTGGATTGCGCTATAGGCGTGCAAAACAATTATTGTTTCATAGAATTTTCACTTAGAACAATATTTTTTGGTGAAAATCTAGTTTTTTTCCTCAAAATAATTTGTCAAATCCAAAATTTTTCAAAATGCCAATTTCGAAAATCAAAAAGTTGTTCTGGGTTGTGCTAGGCTTACAAAAAAATTATTGTCTCGTACACTTATACCTTAGGTCTATATTCTTTGGTAAAATAATAGTTTCATTTTTCCTGAAAATAACTTTTTGAATCCAAAATTTGTGAAAATGCGAATTTCAAAAATCTGAAAGTTGTGCTGGGTTGTGCCAGGCGTGTAAAACAATTATTCTCATATACACTCTTAACTCTGGTCCATATATTTTAATGAAAACCTAGTTTCTTTTCCTCAAAATGATTTTTTGAATCCCAAATTTTTCAAAATGCAAATTTCGAAAATCTGAAAGTTGTGCTGACTTGTGCTGGCGTAAAACAAAATTATTGTCCTATACACTTTTCACTTAGGACAATATTTTTTGGATTCAAAAAATTATTTTGAAGAAAAATAAAATCATTATTTCACTCAAAAATATTGACCTGAGGTAAAAGTTTATCAGACCATAATTGTCTTGCACGCCGAGCACAACCCAGCACAACTTTTGGATTTTTGATGTTCGCATTTTGAAAAGATTTGGATTCAAAAACCTAAGTAAAGAGTGTATAGGACAATAATTGCTTTGCACTTAATGTCTCAAAAAATGTTTTTTGTGAATTTCGGTTCAAATTTTGACTTTTTTGAAAAATCTTTCACGGCACAATTGAGTACAAACCTAGCACAATTCAGTACAACTTTTGTTCTTCCGAACAAACAAAATGACGGTGCTGGCCCGGAAAAGTTTTTTTTTTAATTTTGGCCATCAAACGCCATAATTTCTTATTCACGTTAATTTTGAGGCACATGTTCTGCTCGCTTGTATTCAGTTTGCTCAAGATTTTTTGCAAGTCTTCTATTGACTCTGCCATAACAATCTTATCATCTGCAGAAGCTAACCCACGTACCCTTACTGTCTCGAGATCGACAATTTCTTCGTCAAAGCAAAATTCAGTGAGTTCATATAATTCAATGAGTTTAAAAGCATTTCGCTGATTAATTCAAAAGAATACAAATAATTTAGAGAAATAAAAATAAATAAATGTGAACTTTAAGTTATTCAAGTTGAACCTAATGTACCTGGTGTAACCTTTCCCATATTTTGAATTGGAAATATTACTTTATTTTATAGGAAAATTATAAAAAACATGTACAAACGGGATCGTAAATAACAGCATGGAGACCACACGAAATCTTTTATGGATCAGAATCGTATTGTGCACGTGTTACAATATTGAGGAAACTACAAAAAAAGTACAAGCTCTAAAACTGAACGAGAAACACTCAAACCTAATGTTACTGCCCTTTACTTTCTCCTTTTGTCACTTTATATCGTTTCAGAGCGGAGCAACTTTTTATTCCAAACATTTATTTTCAGAGTATAATTATACTTGAGAGAAACCGTTTCTAACTTTAGAAATTTATATACTTTTAAATTTACGATTAAAGTGATTCATTATTGCTTTATGTAACAGGAGATGTAACTTCCACATGTGTAGATCGAAGTAAAACCCTTTTTGGTGGAGGATGTTTACAGTAGTCGTAAAACCTTCACACTTTTGCGAATAAAATCGCTTTATTGCAGTCCATTTATATTCAGATGGAAAGAAGAGATTCCGGAATACAAATTATATTATTTTAGAGAGTCAAAAAAATAAGTGAGCACTTTTATGACGTTAGATAAAAGAATTGATCACAGGAAGCGATTCAAAACAATGGAAAAATAAGATAATAATTTCTCAAATGTATGCATTAAGAATGAGAAGATTTTAGATCTAGGCATTGAAAATTGAATTATTTTCCATTTAAAAATATTCCAGAGATTGCAAATTTTTAATTTAACTTGGAAAAGGAAACAATTTTGAAATGAAAGGCGCCAAATAGGACAGTTTGAAAATATTGGAATGTATATTCTTCTTTTATTTTTTTTTTTATTTGCAAGGTAATATCTCAACATTGAAAAATATTTGGTTGAGAGATTTCAAGAATTAATGATAACTAAAAATTAATTGTTAAATATAACACTATTTAAAATTTAAAAAAAATCTAAAATATCTAAAATGGATACCAACTCATAAAATATGTGATTGAATAATTTCTTTAATTTTGAACGATAACAATATTAAAGTTCAAAACTTTTTGGTCGACCCTAAATTTTCAATTCTTTCGTTTTACAAGTTTTAAATTTGCAATTAACATTGAAATAGTTGAATTTCGAAAAGAATTCGTTTGATTTTCAACATTTAGTAGTAGAAATGTCTTCATTTTTAACATTTTTCCTTTGAAATTATTTTTTATTTTGAAGGTTTCTTTCCAGATGAAATCAATTTTTAAGGTAAATAATTCAAAAAATTTTGATTTTGAAAAGTGTAAATGAGGGAGAATTTATTTTTTGATCTCTGTAAAATTGGTTCAATCAATTCAAATATGTAGATTATAGTTTTTTTATTTAATAAGAATTTAAAATGTTAGAATTTCAGAAGCATTGGTTTGAAAAAATTCAATTTAGTTTTCAATTTGAAATGAGCGAATTTTAATACCATCGAATTGAAAATTATTTAAATTCAAAAGTTTTCTATATTAAATTATGCCAATTTTGAACGCTTCTGATGATGAATAATACAAGTTTAATTCCTTTAATTTTCCAATTATCTAATTTTCAGTTTCAATCATAATTACTGAATCGGAATCTAATAATTTTAATAAATTTGCCCAATTTTCAGAATTTGAGTCTGAAACTTCTTAATTAAACAAAAAATAATTTATTTCAATTGAAATAATTGAGATTGACTTTCGTTTTATTTTGAATTTTTTTTTAGAATAATTTAATTTTGAAGGTTTATAGTTAAAGAATTTTTCATTTTGAACGGCAAAAATAAAGGAGAGTTTATTTTTGGACCTTTGTAAAATTGATCCAATCAATTTTAATATTAAATAATAATTTTTTCATTTAATAAGAATTCAAAATTCTAGAATTTCAAAAAATGATTTCGAAAAATTATATTTAGTTTTCAATTTTAAACAGGCAAGTTTTATTCACTTCAAATTGAAAATTATTCAAATTCAAATTTTTTCAATTGTAAATTATTTCAATTTTGAATGATTTTGATTATAAATAATACAACTTTAATTTCTTTAAAGTTTAAAAGATCTAATTTTTCGATCGAAATTCTTCAATTCAAATCTAATAATTCTGATAAATGTCCAACTTTCAAAATTTGAGACTGAAATTTAAAAAATTAAAAACAATTCAAATTTATTTAAAATAATTGAAATTTCAGGGGGTTCAAGGTATAAAGACGTTTTGAAATCAGAACTCCCAAATACAATTTTTTTCAGTTTTAAATTAATTTTGGATTGGTTTAAATTTTAGCGTTCCCACACAGAAATTTGTTTTATTTTTTATGATTCTCATTCAAAATTTCTTTTCATTTTGGACGTTTTTTTTTAATAATTTAATTTTCAAGGTTTATAGTAAAAAATTTGCTTATTTCAGACGGGAAATATTGGGGAGAAATTATTTTTTTGACCACAGTCACATTTGTCTAATCAATTTTAATATTAATTTATAAATTTTGTATGTAATAATAATTTGGAATGCTAGAACTTCTAAAGCATTGATTGTGAAAAATGCAATTTAGTTTACAGTTTTGAATGCGAAAATTTTAATCGCTTCGAATTTGAAATTATTTAGTTCTGAAATATTTTAATTTTTAAACAATTCAAATTTATTCAAAATGACTAAAATTTGAAAGCGTTTAAGGTATACACAAGTTTTTATTTCATAATTCTTAAGGAATAAATTTTTAAATAAGTTCTGATTTTATCAAATTTCAACGTTATGCTGTACAAAATGGGTTAATTTTTAATATTACCCATTAAAAATTCCTTTCTACTTTACAATTTCTTTTTAGGGCGATTCAATTTTGAAAGTTTATAGTTGAACATTTTTTCATTTTGGACAGTAAAAATGAAGGAGAATTTTTTTTTGATTCTAGTAAATTTGGTCTAATTAATTTTGATGTTGAATTGTAATTTTTGCATGGAATACAAATGAATAAAAATTTGAAATTCTGGAATTTGAGAAGCTTAGACTTTCAAAATTGTCATTTAGTTTTTTATTTCAAACGGTCAAATTCTAATAGCTGCGAAATGAAATTTATTTAGAGACACTAAAAAGTGATTAGTTTGAAATAATTAAATTTTGAACCATTTTAATTAGAAGTAATACAACCTCAATTCCTTTTTATTCCATTTCAAATATATTGTTCTGTTTTCGAAATTTGACACAATCTAAAATTGTTTGACTTCAAATACCTTCAATTCAAAATTGTTAATTATAGTTTACAAAATATTTTGGACCTAATATTTGAAAATTTTTCCAATTAGGGATTCCTAAATTGTTTACATGTTTGATATTAAGAAATACAAATCCAAAAACGATTCCCGCTAAAATTTTCAATTGATTTCACTTTTTTTCAACTAAAGCGAAAAAAATTCTTAAGAGATCCCTGAAGATCGGTTAAAAATAATAATTTCTGTTTACTTTATTTAAACATAAAGTTTAAAAAAATGGTAAAATTTAACATATTGCTGCTTTCATAACACGTAATTAATTCAAAATGATTGATATTAGTGTGCATAAGATAGATGAACATTCGTAAAGCATAATTTAATAGCTTATTATAATTAACAATTTTTTACTAATAATTATATTGTTATAAACAATAGTGTGCTTTTTTTTTAATTTTCAATAGAAATTAAGTTATTTTTGCTTTTTATCCAATTTAAAGTAATATACAAAGATTATAAAACAAAAAAATATATTTCTTATCGTTGTAAACAAATCTTATAACCAAATTTCCATTTTGATCAAGTTGCGAGTGTTTGAGGTATTTTTTTTTCAAAGATGTTTTGTTTGACTTGTTAGCTATGCTTCAGAAAACTATATTGTAATTTTGTAATTTTAATTTTTAATTATTTTGTTTTTGCTTAGTATTAACTTAATATTGTCAAGCCCAACAAAGCAAATAAAAAAAAGTAACTGAAGCTCTTGAATATTGAGCAGACTATGCATTTGGTTTATAGTTCTTTTTTTTTCTTTTTTTTTTAGTGTTGCTGGAAAGTCAAACAAAGCACTTCTCAAAGAGTTTACTTAAATACAAAAATATTCCTCAAACGCAGGATTGTTTTATAAACTTTGTTTATAACAATCACAAAATTGTCATGAAATGGCAATATAATTTACTGAATCATCATTGCTAACCCAAACAAAGCAATTAAAAAAAAACATCCAAACTCTACAAAATTGCTTGAACCATTTTTTATAACAATCGAACTATTAACAATAAATTACTAAATTGTGATAAACTATTGAATTGTGCTTTGCGAATGTTTATTCATCGATTACACACTAATGGCCATCATTTTGAATTAGCAACGTGTTATTAAAGAAGAAGTATCTTAAATATTTTAATTTTTTTTTTTAATTCATGTTTAAATATAGGAAAAAAATTATTTCTTTTTACAGTCGGCTTAGAGGAATTTCTTTTGGAATATGTTGACGTGAATGAGGATAGGATGAAAAGTTTATAAATATTGGTGTAAAAATACAAGTAAATTTTTCAATTGTTATTTTGTAATGCTATTCATTCAGTTTAGATTTTTTCAATTGAAAAAACTAAAATGTGAATATTCGGTCTTGGTATTTTCAAATTCCATACAATTCAAAAAGATTATTCTGATGAAGCTGTAAAAAATTAGAAGTAATATTTGAAAAAAATTTAATTTGTAAAGCCTGTCTGCGCGCCTTAATTTAAAGTCCTTTCTTAAATCATTTTTTCTTTGGCATTCGATTTTGTTAACTAAAAATAAAATTCAAAACCATTCAAGCATTATGTAATACGTCCAAAAATATCGAGATAAAATTCACATAATAAATATCTCCTCCTTTACTAAATATTATTCCTTTTATTAAGCAATTAATAATTTGACCAAAGTCGGTACACTATTTTATTGTATTTTGATGTATTGATGTATTTGGTATCAACAAAAATTAACAATTGATTATATTTTAATTACAAAAAATTAATTTGATCCTAATTTCATTATTTATTAATTGTTAGAGAATTGGAGATGTTAAGTTTATCAGGAAAGTTAGAGTTCTTGAAAGCTGCTCCCTGACTCAGCAGCATATCTGCTCGGCGCCTTTGTGCATTGGTACCTAGCATATCTACAGTGATGCATACAAATAATAATGATTAACCATTTTATTGTTTTTAATGGATAGGGCATGCGTGATCAACCCAAGAATGGTACTTTTCTTTTCAAAAAATCTCATACCCTAAAAGGTACATTTGTTAACGCTTTTCATCTAATATCCTAGTTCGCTTCAAATCCAGTTGTATAGTTACTTCATCAGGACAGCAAAATTGACTTACAGATGAGTATTGATCCTTGATATTCGAGAATGTAAATGTAATAAATGGGTTCGAAAATGACCACCTCAGTGTATTATTGACTGGTGCAGCTATAGCCATAAATCTGTGATTGGTCATTGTTGATGATTATGATAGTGAAATAGGAGGTCTCATTAGGAAGATATATGAAATGATGGATAACGATTAATTTTCCACTATGCAATGAGAAGGGAAAATGCCTGTGGTTCTATGTAAGCCCTGTTCTGTCTCTTACAGTTCCCGTCAGTATTCTCATTGTAAGCCTGTAAGGCAATGTCTCTCCTTGAATACAATGTTACGGAACGATGCGAGACCGTCACAATGTTATCCCACGAGAAATTAATGCCTTCATCCAAATTATCGCCCTCGGCGGTTTTAGTACCTCAAATATTCCTGCTCTATCAACAAATAATATTAGTTCCTATCTGACGAACGCAGGACCTTGTACTGTGATGCCGCAAAGTTTTATGTAGATTTTACAGCTCACTAAAAGTTAGGTTTGATTAATTAACATGTGATTTTGAAAATCCTTGATTAAATATTCGCGATTTTGAAAGCTGCACACTATTCCGAGACTTGGCCAATCATTAAGTAAGAGTATTTTAATTTTAAGAACTTATTTCGTCTCTATTTTCCTCTGTTTTATGTCAATTCCATTCTGGAGTCTAAACCATCAAGACATTTGGAGTGAAGAAACTTTAGATGCCTGTTTAAGCAACTCTAGGAATTTTTACGACTTTGGGATTTTTAATATTTCCGCTATTTCCATCATGTTCTGACGTTGATGCCTTCGAGTATATTTCTGGTCGTACACAGTGATCCCAACTTTGGTAGTTCCATTCTATATGCCATAGTTAGGTTTACTGGAGGTACATAAGAAATTTTTGAACAATTTTGAAATGCAATTTGTACATTTGCTGGTGCCTTGGATACAGTGGAGTCCTTTGCCTGGCGTGAAATTATTCCTTCTTTCAAATCTTAGAAGAATCATGTTCAAACTGTACGTTATCAACCTTCTATTGTTCCAGACGCTTATTGTGTTTTTCATAATTTATAATTTTTTTTTCTTTATTTATGTTTTTTTATTGCGTTCCTGTATTTCAACTCTATTTTCTGGTAGATGTTCGATAGCCAGCTCGTTCAATACTTGATTTTGGAGAAGCGCTAATGTGATTGACCATATTATGAACCAGATTACTTCCGATCGAACAAATTAATTCAATAGATTACTAATATTGAAGAGGAGACCATCAACTTTAGAAAATACGGCCCTGAACTTGAATTGAGATCCTACGTAAAGCTGCGAAATTCGACCAATCAAAATAGGGTCTCCTTCGACTCTCCTTGTGGATCTCCTTTAACTTGTCTCTCAAGATTTATTAGTGCTCCTATTATAATGATAATAGAAAAAACACAAACTTTTGTTAAAAATAGCTGGGATTAAAAAAATAAAAACATATTTCATATTAGTATCACTAGATGTTAAGTCGCTTCTCACAAATATTCCTAAGGACTTAGTACTTACATGTCTCAAAATCAATTGGTATAATATAAGAGAAAATACTAATATTCCTCATAAGAAATTTGTTTAGCTTGTGGAATTCTTTTTAGACAACGCATACTGCGCCTTTCAGAATAAATATTATAGACAAATCCATGGTACCCTATGCGGTCACCACTTTCTGAAGCTATATCTGACCTAATATTGGAAAAACTTGAAAATGAAGTTCTCAAAAAACTTACATTTAACTAGATATTCTTTTATAGATATGTTGACAATATTCTCACCTGTATACAAGAAAAAAATATCGACTGGTACAGGAAAGATACTAGCTCTGGCAGATATATTAATTTTCGCTCTAATATAGCTATCAAAGATAAAATTTTGGTTATTACCAGTTTAACTGCCAGAGCAACAGATGATTAGACAATGGGTATCATGAGAAATATTTGAAAGTTGTACATGAATTATTAAAGTGCAATAACTATCCTAAAAAATTCAATTATAAAATTATTGAAAATAGGATAGAAGTTTTGGAAGATAAGGCTGCTGACATTCCAGTTGACATTAGTAATGACAATAATCTGAGCGATGTCAAAAATGACATTAACATTCTACATTATATTTGAGCTTTCTAAAGCTTACAAAATATTGTATAGTTCATATCATGTTGAAGTGGTTTTCACTTATTAACGTCATCGATTTAATTATTTTTCTAAGAACAAAGACCCTACTTCGTTTGATGTACGAACATATGTTATTTATTATATTTCTTGCCAATGCGGATGGGCTTAGATTGGGCAAACTAGTAGATACATTAAGGTTAGGATTGAACAACAGATTGATTATTTTAAAAAAGACAAAAGAAAAACAGCTTTTGTAATTCAGTCACGTGATAACGATCATAACTTTATTTGATCAGATACCAAAATTCTTAGTGAAACATATCACAATCTCATAGCTCTCACTAATAATATATAGACAATCTCAAAAATCTTATAATTTACGCGCGTCTTCGTCGTTAGTCATGTGACACTTTTCAGTCGAGACTACATTCTTCTCTATTTCCTCATTGCTTTTTCCTTCAAACTGTCATAAAGCAAATATGTGTTGGCCCAAAATCTTATTTTATTATTGAATTTGCTAAACATGGAGGGGGGCGGAGTAACAATTCAATAAAATTTTTTATTTAATTCAGCATGGTAGGTACCTTTTGGTAGTATCTTAATCGATATGAGAGGTTTGCACAATTTTCGTAGTAACCCTGTAAAAAGGAGAGCATTGAAGTATATTATATGGCATTGAAAAAATCGTACACTTTAATGCCTATAAATCCAAACAAATTCCGTTTTTATCCGAATGCGCTTCATGGCATTAGACAGTTTTCGTTCGAGTCATTTTGAATCACACAAAAAAATTAGGGCATTAAAGTAGCTTCTTTGTAATGCCGTTGATTTAATGCCATTAAATGCACTTGAATGACCTTATCAGTTTAATGCCATGCAATGCCTTCAGCCATCGAAGGCATAGAATGAAACCAATGCCGTTCAATGCTGTTGAATTACCAAATAAGACGAATGCCATTTAATGCTTTTTCCGACCGGATATATCGAATACAATCAATGCATTCGAATGCCGTTAAATCAACATTCGAACAAAAACGGAATTTGTGTTGATTTATAGGCATTGAAGTTTACAGTTTTGTCAATGGCATATAATTCACTTTATTGCTCTTCTTTTTACAGGGAAGGTAAGGTAATGTTTACTCTGCTAAATATTTTTCATGGTCTGGCGAGGTGATAGGGTTTCCGAAAATCTTTGAATCTAATTTTATTTAATGAAGAGGTCCTTCATTGCAGGACGATGATATAAGCCAGTAGGCCTAAAATTGAGAACCACGGACTAAGCGATTTAGTCACGTAGTTTCCCAGCTTGAGTTTCACTTTGAAACTCAAGTGGAAAATTTTACACCTAAATCGTAAACATCCGTGTTTACTCGACGAGCTTGCTTTCTCCCTTATTGAGTGAGTCATAACAATTTGACAAACTGGCCTGAAGCGGACCCTCCTTTTGTCACGTAGCTGACGCGTCCGCCCGGCAGCTGGCCGGCGGATTTTTCCCAGCACGTGTCAACGCGTGATCAAGCGAGAGAAGGTTCCCTTAGTCACGTACGCCAGTGACGCTTCCTTCGCCTCTCTCTCGCTCGTACACAGGGTTCTCAACGCCAGCATTCCCATTTAAAACTTTCGGTATGGCAGCACGGAGTATGGTGTCCCCACCGCTCCGTTGCGACTCCAGTTTCGAGCGTCTTAGCCAATCAGAGAGTCAGCTGCCGCTCCCTGCCTCGCTCTAGCTCGCGTCCCTCTCGCCCATATAAGCCGGTGCACGAGCCGTTCTCGTCACTTGGCGACTTGTAACCCTCCAGTGGACAGAACGGGCTAACTGAAGCTCCGCATCCACTGACTACGAGGATTTTTGTACAATAGCCGTTCCGAATATAAAATCAATTCACCTATCCTTGCTTTTTTCTTCCACCTTACCTTATTCTTTCTTTCTCTCGTTTCTTTTCCGGTTGATTGGTCTGCCTTCGAGGCCCCAATCCCGATCTCACTCTCTCTCTCTCTCTCTATCTCTCTCTCTCTCTCTCTTGGTGGCTGGTCTGCCTTCGTGGCTCCAACCCCGCTCTCTCTCTCTCTCTCTCTCTCTTGGTGATTGGTCTGCCTTCGAGGCCCCAATCCCGATCGCTCTCTTTCTCTCTCTCTTGGTGGCTGGTCTGCCTTCCTGGCTCCAACCCCGCTCTCTTACCATACTCTCTCTTCTTCTCTCTCTTTCTTTCCTCTCCCTAGTTCCTTGATCCTACCTTTGCCTGGCATCCGCCTTCGGGTAGAACGGTGGCCCACCAACACGTCCGTCTGTCGTGGCCCCTCTGTGCGGCCCCAGATCGTTTCGCTCGCGCCGCCTGGTCAGCCCGACTAGTGCCCGGCCAGCGCCTCGCCAGGACTACCAAGACTGCTTTTCGCCAGCACTACACGAACGTCTCGAATGGATGGACTACAGGCATATAGGTACCTCCTTTCTTCCCGAGGTGCCCAGAGGATTTGTTTGCCTCCACCTAGCAGTCGACAGGCAGAGACGAAATCCATGAAGAACCTGGACGAATTTCTGGCACGAAATAATCAACATCTACCAACCCGCGGAGTACCCACATTTCGACTCCGTCCAGACGGCGCCCGAACAGCGCCACACCAGAACCCGGCCAGCGCCACATTTGTGTCTGACATGTCCTCCCACCAGAACAACTCAATTACCTGGACAAACCACGCCTCACCACCCACTCCTGTGATCAAGTCGGCCCCCACACAAACCGGCTTACATCAACGAAAAACTTTTACTAACAAATAATAACAACGACCAGTAGAACAAAAACCAATAGGATCTTCTCATTATCAGAAAAGAAACAAAACCCAGCTGGTAACTAAGAGAATGATTTTATCGAGCAAGAAAACAAATCATACCGTTCACATTTTCATCAGCAGTTACTGAAGAAAAACACTTTTAATTAAAAGCTGGATTTATATGTTCCCTCCTATTAATTTGAAGTTCCTTTAAAGAACACAAAGATTTTTAATCGTTAATTGACGAATATTTCTGTTTTAGAGTTAATTTTATCCTTTTGTAATTTCGGTAAGATTTTATTATTCTGGGCAAGATATTTTGTTTTATCAATTAGTTTTCATTCAGAAATATCTGGATTGCATTAAATTGAATTACTTCATTAAGGTTGGTTTCCTAAATATTGAGCAAACTTATTCGAAATATTTGTAAACTATTGTCACCCACAGTTTATTTAGATTTTCGCCAATGTCTAGAACCTTTGTGACCTTTTAGGTTAGTTTATTGCCTTCACTTTCGAAACTATTCAGATTCGTCCTAATTTTGTAGGTTAGTTTTCAGCAATATTTAAAATCTTTATTCGAAATTTCGAATTATTCAGAATTTCGTTAACCTTTTAGAATGACCATTCCGATATTAAAAATGTGAGATTTATTAAAACTTATAAACATATTATTGAGAACTTTTGTCTTTTGTATTTCCCATGAGAAAAAAAGACGTTTTTGGAAATTTTATTCAGAATCTTCAATAACCCCCATAAGTGAGAAAATTGGTTTTGCGAGTTTTGGCACTAATTATGATTTTTTTGCATTTTTTAAAATGCGAATTATTTGTAATACAAGAAATACTACATTATACTGATAATTATATATCTAAATAAATGTTGTAATCAATTTATTATTCAGTGAGCAATTTTCTCTTAGAATAGATATATAAAGTCGTGGATTTAAAAATTTTTTTTCACTTTTTGTTCAATTTCCAATGAGAGTGAGGTAATGCTTAATCACACTAGTTTACAGAATAAAAATTTTTTTAGCCCATCTTGATATGATTTTTTAATGTATTTTGGCCTACTAAACACGAAAATCACACTTAAAATTTTGTTTACAGAAGCGTTTTCGAGATATCAATGTTTGAATTTTTTTTCGATGTTCAGGGTGAAAATTCATATTGAATGCTTGTTTAGCGAAATCGGTCAATTGGAACTTGAGATATACTCAAAAGCGTCGGAACAACTCTGAAAATTAAAAAAAAAATTTGAACATTGATATCTCGAAAACGCTTCCATAAAAAAATTTGTAGGTGTGATTTTAGTCTTTAGTGGGCCAAATTGCATGGGAAAATCAGAGTGACATATGGTGCGTAAGAAGGCTGTACACTAGTGTTATTGGTCAAAAAAATAATTGTTTTAACAATTTATTATTATTGGTAATAATATTATCTTCGAATAATGGTAAAAAATTGCAGCTTTTTAAAACATTTTCCACTTCTTGTCCAATTTTCAATTAAAGTGAGTTAAATTATTAATTAAAGTTAACAACATTTATTGTTTAAACAATTTATTGTTCTCAATAATATTTCATTTGAATAATGCTAGAAAATTTCGGGTTTTTTTATGAAATTTACATCTTTTTGTCCACTTTTTACTTAAAGTGAGTTAATAATTAATTCAATTTAGAAAAATAAGTATTTAAATAAATTATCATTGTTGATAACAATCTTTTTCTTTATTGATGCTATATAGTTGCGGTTATTTCAATTTGTTCTGAAATTTTTAATTTTTTACCCACTTTTTACTTAGTAAAGTAATAAATAAAGCAAGACGACAAAGATAGTTGTTTAAACAATACATCATTGTTTATAACTATATTCTCTTAGGTAAGTGCTTAAAATTTGCGGTTTGTTTCTGAACTCTCAAATTTTCTGTCCACTTTTCACTTAGTGAGGTAATAATTAATGCAAGTTAACAAACATGCTTATTTAAACAATTGATTAGCGTTTATAACCATATTCTCTTAGAGTAGTGCTAGAAAGTTTTTCCTTAAACCTTCAGTTTCGCTTAGACTTTTTAGTTAGGAACGAATAATAAGTAAATGGCAACAAGAATCATTTTTCGAAAAGTACTGTACTTTTTTAAGTGAATTATTTTGGATATTTTCCCAATGTCTGGAAAAAAATAATTTAAACAAAAAAGCTATCATAGACAAGACACAAAAACAAAAAATCTTGTTTTGAATTACAAAAAGAAGTTTATCGCAAAGCGTTAAAGAAAAATTTGGAATTGAACATATTTTGATATCAGCCCCCCCCCCCCTCTATGAAAATATATTTACGAAAAAGGAAGAGATTGTTTAAAACATGTTTCTTTCTGATGTTTATTTCTATTTGTTCATAACTAAAAAGGCAAAGCAGAGTTGAGCATTTCAGAAAAAAACCACAACTTTCTAGAACTCATCTAAGAGAAGGTAGTTATAAACAATAATAAATTATTCAAACAACTATTTTCATTACCTTGCATCAATGACCTCACGAAGAGAAAAATAAACAGATAGTTCAAAATTTCATTAAAAACCCGGAACTTAGTAGCATTAAGCCAACAGAATATTATTAATAAGAAGAATAAATTAAATTGACAGAAAAAGACACTTGACAGAAAATTCCGGCGACAGGAATCGAGCCCGGACTATCTGGTTACAAACTCAAAGCGCTACTTTAAGATCTAACCTATAACTAATAGAAGTATGAATCCAACAACAATTCCAAAGAGTGTAGGTTTTCATGTAAGACCTGGTTTCATTTTTCCTGTAAAAAGTAAATTAAATAAACATTTCACGATATTGAAAAGTCGGAACTTAAGGGGTTTGAAGTAAAGGCTCATTGCTCATTGTTTGTCCGAAAGCCAATGACTGTTAACTGTGTCTGCGGTAAAAAGAGTTTTCATTACAGGTTGAAGAATTTCTGAGAGCCGTAGGGCGTGAATATTGCAACGACTATTAACCGCAGCAGTATCCTCTTGCCGTCTCTTAATTTTTCAGATGCGAAGGACCGAATCTCCCCAACGACACCGACAACCCTCTGTGATTATCACGACCCTCCTACTTGTTCAACATCCCCATCTTGTACAGTTTTCCAGTCCTCTGGCTCTGAACACTGGTGGCCCCTGAGACCCTTTAGAGCGTGAAAAAAGTAGTCACAATTCGAAACTCCATAGCGCCATATACCTTCGTATCTAATAGTACTAGTTTACATACTACTTCATATCTTCTAATACGAGTGTTGAATTTTTATTAAAAAACACATATCTCTACAAAAAAGTTAGTACAACTTTGGTTCCCTACGTTGAAACAAAAGTTGATGACATAAATAAGAGATGGGAAAACAAACCCTACATCAATGATCGAATGGCATATCGTTTGAAAACACGTGGTTCAACAATAGCTAAAGCTTACGCGCTTTCTAAAATTCACAAAGCAACTTTAAAATGGAGACCTATCGTGTCTTCCATTGGATCACCAACTTATAATTTAG
Organism: Andricus curvator; assembly: GCA_932195095.1. Taxonomy (NCBI): domain Eukaryota; kingdom Metazoa; phylum Arthropoda; class Insecta; order Hymenoptera; family Cynipidae; genus Andricus; species Andricus curvator. The sequence goes on along the minus strand of CAKNYM010044616.1, from coordinate 44,537 downwards.
CGTTTTATTTATCTAAAGTTTTGAAACCTACCTTATTGACAACAAATTCTT
>CAKNYM010044616.1:653-28023 GCA_932195095.1 Andricus curvator | reverse complement strand
TTATAAAAAGAAACAAATATTGATGGCTGGTAAAAATTATTTCACAAAACATCATTGAAAATATAATGTCAGCAAGCTCAGAAGAAAAAACGACTTCTTTTCGCTTAAAAACGCTGAAAATGTACATTTGTTTATATAATTTGTTTATAACGTGAACAAATATTGACAGTGGCAATACAATTTTTAGAAAACATCATTGGGAATATAATTTTCGCAAGGTGAGATGAAAAAACGGTTTAGTTTCGCTTAAAATCGCCCAAAATGTGCATTTGTTTATATAATTTGTTTATAAAATAAACAAATATTGATGGGTTGCGAAATTTTTCTTAGGAAACATCATTGGCATAATGATTTCAGCAAGGTAAAAAGAAAAAACGATTACTTTTTGCTTAAAAACGCCCGAAATGTGTATTTGTTTATATAATTTGTTTACAAAATAAACAAATATTTATGAGTGGCAAAATTTTCTTCAGAAAACATCATTGGCAATATGATTGCAAGAAGGTCGAAGAAAAACTGTTTCTTTTCGCCTAAAAACGGCCAAAATGTGCATTTGTTTATATAATTTGTTTACAAAATAAACAAATATTGATGAGTGGCAGAATTTTCTTCAGGAAACATCATTAGCAATATAATTGCAAGAAGGTCGGAAAAAACGGTTTCTTTTTGCCTAAAAACGCCCAAAATGTGCATTTGTTTATATAATTTGTTTTTAAAATAAACAAATAGCATTTAATCTCAAATTCTAATGGCCACGTATCATCTTAACAATGAAGGCTGGTGATTTCAGAGCAGAAATATACTTTGAAGACGAATACCCCCCCTAATGGCGATTATTTGTTAATGCAATTTGTTTATAACAATCAACTTTGCAAGTTAACAATTTTTTTATGTTTCTTATACCCCTGTGCATTAAATTCAAGGGACGAGAAGTATGAGAAAAATTTTTTCTAGAAGATTAAAAATGACATTAAAAAAAACGACATTTTTTTCGCTGTTTGCATTAACATAAAAATTAAATAAACAAGAAAATAAAAAATCTACTCTCACCATTTTCTGAAAAATTTAGTTCTGAATTGAAAAAAAAAAATCTAAAATCGGTGCATAATTACGTCCTGAATGTCATTTTGAACCTCGTTTTCCAATTTCACCACACTGTGCATGGTGCGGTCTGAGCGACCGCACGGCCATAATTTTATACTAATTTGTCATTTTTTGTTAAAATGAACGATAATCAGGACCTTCAATTTTTCTGTGATCTCCGCATTGAGTAATCTGGTCTTTTTCCGTTTTTTTATACTGCGCGGTTTTTAAGTTTTAATAAAATTGAAACTTTCATCCTTGTATTTTGTTTGAAATCTATAAATATACAAATTATACCATTTTCATTTGAAAGTGTTAATAGTTAAACAGTTTTAAATTGGGAATATTACAAATGGCATAATTTTTCATTAATATTTTAGGTACACGTCTCAAATAAATAATGTGTATGATTTGTTAATTTTTTAAATAAATTTGTTATGCAAAAAGGAATTTTCATCAATGTTCATATAGCAGATTTTTTCAACGGAATTAACTTAAAATAATTTAGAAAAATCCTTCCGTTATGATACATGATCAAAGAAAAATAATTTTTCATTTTATGAAAAAATTTATTAACAAATTTACAACTTAACTATTTTTTGGCAAATAGAAGTAGTTCTTTTCAATAAATTGATTGTCAGTGACTCAGAAAGGACCCTAATAATTAGAAGACTTTGTCAGGAGATATTATGATTTTTATTTAATAAAACAAATATTATAAACAAATACATATTTTCGTCGAACTTTAAATAACTTAGTCATTGGTGAATTGAGAATTTGTCAAAAAGATTATTTCGAAAATAAACCATTATTATTGGTTGATAAAGTACCATAGGCGAAGGATTTTTACAAGCTATGTAAAATTGTATCCGTTCAAAATACGACATCTTAATTCAAAATTGACGCAAACCTTCATTTGTTTACCAAATATATATTCCACCAATCAGCAATTTTTATAAGTTATTAAAAAATCGTACATAATATTTATTGCGGACAAATTTTCATAATTTTTTTTTTGTCAAGAACGAAGTGTATAGAGCGTGAAATAGTTAAGATATGCATTTGTTTATTAAATTTATTTATAAATTTAAAAATTACTTGTATTCAAAAAAATGGAAAACTAAGCATTATTTTTACATATATCCCGAAGGAAAAATTTTTAATCAGTTCGTGATGCGAGCGGCAAGCACCCACACTTAAGGTGCTTCAAACGACTGGGGTTTTCGCCACATCCATAATACGTCTACAAGGACGGGTTGTTTAATCTGATATTTTTACCACATAATCTAAAGGATATTATGCCAGCCTCGACACAGAGCTTTTTTCAGAAAAAGTTCTTGCTGTTTTTTGTTGTAATTGAAAATGAGGTGTTTTTTGCGCCTGAAAATGCAACACTCTGGCTACTGTGTATCCTTTGCTGCAGTTCTAATTTTAATACTCACAAAAAGCTGCGATCTATGATGGATAAAGCAGAATTTGAAATAATAAATCAGTAACTAATGATAAATTTGAAAAGTAGATATTTGTTTAATATTTCTAAAAGCTTTCTAAAAAATTTGGGTACGTTCATGTGAAAAATTTCCTTTTTCTCCGAAAAAGGGTACCGCTTAGTATATAAAAAAGTATTTCATACAAGTATTTATTCAGTGTAATGAGATGATTCAAATTTGAAGGTTTGATTTTGAGGTTAGAGCTTCTGCCCGACAGCCTTGCAAAAGAAAATTTAAAAAAATAATAATAAACGTACCCAAATGCTTCAGGAAAGCTTACCGAAATATTTGACAAATGTCAACAATTCCAATTTATTATTATTTATTATTTTAAACAATTTAGACTCTGCGTCAGCCATCACGAATCACTAATGGAAACTTCCTTACCAGCACTGAGAAGGATATTATCACCTCATCCCTGATATTATATTATACATTATTAAAAAATTATTAACACATCTTATTATTCATTATTATTGTTCTGCTATACTATATTATTATGTTATATATTTTTCTAAACCACGAAAAAATTGTTCTCGAAAATTTTTGTAATTTTGAAACTAGACCAAGTGAGTGCAGCCAGGCATACACAATAGCCAGAGTGTTGCACCTTACAGGCGCAAAAAACACTACATTTTTAATTGCAAAAAGAAAAACAACCAGAACATTTTCCGGAAAAAGCTCTATATCGAGGCTAGTATAATTGCGTTTAGATTATGTGGTAAAAATATTACATTAAACAATTCATCCTTGTAGACGTATTATGTACGTAACAAAAACTCGAGTCTTGAAGCACCTTAAGGTGCTTCCTCAGGCTCGATTTTTAGCCCATGTGTTACAAATGACATGTTCCCTCCTACAAGGATGAATTGTTTGACGTAATATATCAACCACATAATCTCAATGGCATAATACACAACCTATTAGTGTCCTTTTTTCGAAATTTTTTTTTTTTTTTCAATTAATCGAAAATGTGCTTCATTTATGCGCCTGGAAACGTTCTCAAAAGCACCTGTTTTCGGTAAATAATGGATTTTTCTTCGGTGGCGGATTCCTAGTTTCCAGGCGCATATATGCAGCACATTTTCGACTAATTAAAAAAAAACGAGACCATTTTTCGAAAAAAGGGCACTAATAGGTTGTGTATTATGCCATTGAGATTTTATTTGGGTAAAATATTACGTGAAGCAATTCATCCTTGTAGGAGGAAACATGCCATTTGTAATACATGGGCTAAAAATCGAGCCTGAGGAAACACCTTAAGGGTTTCATGGGAAGGTGTACGGTTACATTTTTTGTTCCATACTTTTGGATAATTTTCAATCTTGTATGTTGATTTTGAGACAAATTTGAGTCAATTTTGAACATTTTTGCATAGCAACGTCTCGATGTGTATTTTTCTCAGGGCTTTCATTATTTTTCCTTGCATAGTGCACGTGAAAGACATCTTCAGGCAAAAAAAAAGTCAGTAGACATAACAGTTTTTGCATTAGACGTGGTAACAGATGGGAAGCTATTTGACCGCCTGCTTAAGGGTTTCCCGCAAAACCCTAACAAATGAGATCGTTTATAAAAAACCAAAATTTCAAATGTCAACTTTGTTGTTAAATAAAAAGTGATCAGAAGGAATTTTTAAATCAGCTTTCACAAATCTCTTTGAAATGTAATTATCTTTCATTAAAAAAGAGCAAATAGGATCAAAATTTTTGGCTATAGACTAATTTGTCCAGAAAAACTGGTTCTGACATACTTTGCGACAACTATCATCATCAACTCTAACCTTTTGCAATTTCTTTGGAAAATTCCGACACATTTAAGTTACTAAAGTAACTAAAATTCACGAAATTAGGTTGCTGAGAACGAAATTCAGTAACTTTTATAGTAGGTTAAAAATTTTACAAGATTTTGATCTTTGAATATTAATGGTCAGGAAAAATGAAAAATTGGCAATATTCTTGTTAGTAATTAATTTGCCTTCTATTTATATTTCTTTTTTTTTTGCAATTGCTTCCTCCATAAGATTACCTTTTCCGATATAAATTTTATTATTTGTTTTAAAATTCAACAATTTTGTTGAAAAATCATCCTTTTTGGTTGAAAATTCAATTTTTGTGTTGGAAATTCGTCTTTTTGGGTTGAAAATTTAACTAATTTCGTGGCAAATTGACTTATTTTTTAAAACTCATATTTTAATGCTAAAAAGCCAAATTAAAATCATTTTTGGTTCAAAATTCAACTTTTTTTGTTGAAAATTTTTTATTTTTTTTAACATTCATTTTTTAATTAGAAAGTGCATCTTTTTTCGATAAAAATGCAACGGTTTGGTTTAAAATTTAACAGCCTTGTTAAAAAATCATTTTTTATTTGTGTTAAAAATGCAACTGTTTTCTCGAAAATTCATCTTTTTGGGTTGAAAATTCAACTATTTTCATAGGAAATTTATTTCTCATTAAAAAATTATATTTTCATGCCAAAAAGTCAGATTCCAATTTTTTTGATGAAAATTCAACTATTTTTTTGATCATTTGTCTTTTTGATTTAAAAATTTATCTATTTTAGTAGAAATTGCATCTTTGTTGGATAAAAATGCAACTGTTTGCTTAAAAATTCAATAATTTTTTTTTAAATCGTCCTTTTCATTAAAAATTCGACTTTTTGGGGTGAAAATCCAAGCATAATCTTCGCAGAAAATTTACTTTTTGCTTGAAACTTATAACTTGATGTTGCAAAGACAAAATAAAATCGTTTTTGGATAAAAATTCAATTTTTTTTTTAATTTGTCTTTTCGATTCGAAAATTAATCTCTTTTAGTAGAAATTTGATCTTTCTTGGGTGAAAATGCTATTGTTTGTTTGAAAATTAATCTTTGTTTGAGGATTCAAATTTTTTTTTTTTTGAAAATTTTGGTTGAACCCCTTTTTTAGGAAATAACTTTTTTTGTTGTTCAAGATTCATATTTCAGTTGAAAATTCATCTCATTAGTCGAAGGTTTAACTATATTGCTACAAATTAATTTTTTGCTGACAATTCATATTTTCTGGCTGAAAATTCAATTTCCGTACAGAAAATTCACATACGAATATTATATATGTATGAAACATAAAATAACATTTTGTATAAATTTTGTGCGTAAATTTCTCCAAACATGTAATATATAGATACAATATTGTTCGGTTCATTAATTTTAATATAAATTTGCAGTATATATTTGTCTCAAAAATATAAATTATAGTAAGACTATATACTAGCGAAGTTTATATGTAAATAACTACGTATGTTATATATTACACTCAATTAATCAAATGTGAAAAAAAAACTTCTTATCATAAGATGGGCTTTGCTTATATATTTGATACAATGAGTATACGTACTATTATAACATATACACATAAGAAGTCTTTTGTATTAACTTCCCTCATATTTTCTTACTATTTATATTCTCAGGACAAATATAGACTATATATATATATATGACCACCCATCTCACGGTTTTGAGACGTGGTCATAGGTGTGATTTACCGCGGTGCTACTGGGGGCTATTGACATTTTATTGGATTGCAGTTGCTCTTAGTGGGACCCTGCGGTGGTTGTTTAACTTTTTTTTTAAATTATATATATATATATACCCTTTAAAATTTTCAGTGAATTGAAAATTCCTAAACTGTAACAGAATTTTCTGAAACATGTGACTGAAGCTTTCTGCAGTGACCGTTATTGAAATTTCTGTTGCAGTTTAAAAAATTAGAAACGGTTTCTGCATAAAACTTTAGTGACGCGTCTCTGAAAATTCCTACAGAAATTTCTAGCAGTGTAATGTATAAAATGAAAATTCACAGCATCCTGGAAAAAGTTCAATAATTTTAATTTCATTTTAGAGGTCCAACTGGAAACGCCTGGAAAATGCAAATTCTCGAAAAACTGGAAAATAGTAATCAGAGGATGCACAGTGCGCGTGAATCGGACACAAAATGAGCATAAAGGCATTGGAGGCGGTCACGGGTGCATAGGGATTATATAGGAGGCAATTTAGTAGCAATATAAATGTACGCGAACGAAAAAGAAAAAAAAGAGGGAAAAAGAGATAACAGGACTTCTCATGGACTTTAAGAGATTTAACGATACCGACGTTATTTCCTCGTGATATATAGGTTCAAGCAGGGACGATACAGTCTTTGTTATTACCTACCTTTCCACCGCTCGTTTAACCGACGGGTGGGTCATAAAAGCGCACCTTCGCGTGATCTCACGTGAATTCACTAATCTAGCGAGCACATTGTCTTTCCTTTCTTATAGCGCTGAAACTCGAGAGACCAACATATTTTTCACCCCAATAATATTTTCCGCAAGAGAAAATATAGCTCTCTTAAAAATTATTGCCATTTTCCCCTAACTTTCTCGCTCTTGTTTATACAGTGGAACTTGGATTTAGTGGCAGTTTTGGGACTGACGGTGACAATAAATCCAGGCTTTTCGAACGTCAATAGTTAGGGGCGTCTGAACCATTTCCGGTGGATTTTACTGCGTGGTGAAAAATATTTTGAAAATTGTTTTTCTAATATGGAGAGAAGGGTAAAATAAATATTTAACAGAAACGAGGGAGAAGGTTTGCTGTTACACGTAAAAATAAATGCGTTTCCTGCTTACGTACTTAAAACGTTTGCGGACTGTTGAGCATCTCGTTTAAAATGAGAGCTTTGTCTTGAATACTCGGTCCAGATACTCTTTCTCTCACTTGATTGAACCATTCGAAGAGAGCAGCATCCAAAAGCACATCACTTTTTTTGGAACTATGCATGCATTAGCGAAACACCTAGCAAATATCAGATACTACAGTGGGACTCCGATGCTTGAAGTCGATCGGACCTGTCTTTCTATCATGTGAGATAGACAGAGACACGTAGGCCGTTAGGGTGCAGCGAGGGGGAAACCACTCTGGTGATCCGCTGGACCGCTCGGTTATCCGAACTGGTAATCCACGGTAATCCGATAACGCACTTGTATCTGGAGTAATCCACTTGAAAGTCAGAGTAATCAACTTGTAATCGAGATAGCTCAGAGTAATCTGGTGTAATCAAGAGTTATCCACTTCTAATCCAGAAAATTGGAAGTAATTTAAGTAATCCAAGCAGTTAATTGCTTGGATCTATATATTTTCAGTTGAAATTCATGTAGATTGAAAGTTCAACTAATTTTATCGAATAATTTATCTGCTTGAAAATTTAACCATATCGTTGAAAATGAAAATTATTTTTTTTTTCAATTGAAAATTTAAGTATTCCAATTGAAGATTCTTCTTTTAACAAAAAAGGCAAATTTTAAATTAAAAAGATGGATTTTTAACGCAGAAGATTAATTTTCTTACAAAAAAGATGAACTTTCCACAAAATACATGAATTTTTAAACAAATTGTTAATTTTTCAACCGAAAAGACAAATTTTCAACCAAGGAGATTAATTGCGACGAATTTTCCATAAAACAGATAAATTTTCAACCATAAATAAAATAGTTTTTGAACTATTTTTGTTGAAAATTCATTCCTTGATTACAAATTTGACTATTTTGTTGCATATTGTATTTTTTGTAAAAGATTTATATTTTAATTGAAATTGTAAGTATTTCATTTTTGGTTAAAAATTTATATTTTTTAGTTAAAAATTCATCCGTTGTTTGGACGAAAATGTATCTTTTTTAGTTGAAAATTAATTTTTTTGGTTGAAGATTCTTGATTTCAGTTGAAAATAATTTGGTTGAAAATTAACTCTTTTAACTGAAAATTTAACTTATTCATTTTCGATTGTAAGTTTATCTTTTTCAGTTGAAAATTCAACTAATTGGTTGAAAATCCATCTATTCCGTTCAAATTTTTTCGTTTTTTGTAGAAAATTAATTTTTTGGTTGAAAATTCAACTACTTGGTTAACATTCGAACTACTTGTTAAAAATTCATTTTTTAGTTTTTTTGGTTTTAGTTAAAAATTCCTCTCTTTGGTTGAAAATTTAATTATTCTGTTAAAAATTCGTTGTTTTTTGTTTGAAAATTTATTTTTTAAATGTAGATTTAACTATTCCAGTCGAATATTCTTCAGTTTAGTTGAAAATTCATCTCCTTGATTAAAAATTGGACTATTTTGCTGAATATTCGATATTTTTGTAAAAAATTTATTTTTTTTACAATGAAAATGTAGGTGCTTTGTTTTGGTAGAAAATTAATATTTTTTAGTTAAAAATTCAACTGTTTGGATAAAAAGTTATCTTTTTAGTTAAAAATTCAACTTCTTGGTTAAAAATTCATGTATTATTTTTAAATTCGTCTTTTTTGGTAGAAAATTAATCTTCTCGGTTGAAAATTTATATTTTTGATTAAAAATTCAATTATTTGGTTAAAAATTAATGTACTTTGTAGAAAAATAATCTTCTCGGTTGAAATTGTATTTTCTTTGTGGAAAATTCAATTCTTTGGTTAAAATGTATTCTAATTTGAAGAAAATTCAACAATTTTGTGAAAAAGCCTTTTTTGTTGTTGTCAAAAGTTCAACGGTTTAGCTAAAAATTCGTCTCATTTGGTTAAAAATTCAATTAGTTTGTTAGAAAGTTCAAGGATTTGGTTGACAATTATCATTTAAACAAAACCAAAAAACAACAATTTGTTGAAAAGTATCCTTTTTTTTTGAAAAGTTAAAAGGTTTTGTTGAAAATTCGTCTTTTTGGTTGACTCCTTTGTGTTTTTATATAAAATTAATATTTGTTTGGGCTGAAATATCAACTATGCTTTACATTTTTTGTTGAGAATTCGTCTCTTCTGGTTAAAAATTAATCTACTTTGCAGAGAATTCCACAGTATTGTTAAAAAGTCAATATTTTGTTTGAAGATTCTTCATTTTATTTCAAAATTCATCACTTTGTTTGAAAATTTAACTATTCCATTGAAAAATCATTGTTTTTTACGCAAATATTTATTTTTGAACTGAAAATTTAACTATTTTATTTCTGGTGAAACACCGATATTTTTTATTAGAAGATTCAACTATTTGGCTGAAAATGTATCTTTTTGAGTTGAAAAATTATGTATTTTTTTAAACATTCGTTTTTTTTAATAGAAAATCAATGTTCTTGGTTAAAAAATTCAGCATAATTTTATGTAATCCAGAGTAATCCTATGGAATCCAGAGTAATCTTAGGTAATCCAGACTAATTTTGTATATAGAGGGAATCCAGGGTAATCCGAAGTAATCCGCCTCCGCTGGACCGCATTTTTAGGACTTGTTTCCTCCTCGGGGTGCAGCGCCTTAACGCAACGCTCCTGTTTTTTCACGCCTGAGTGAACACCGCACATTCCCCCGCAGCTCCTCTCATCCACACCAGCGGCGCGGTGTCAATTCTCGGAAACGCTGAATCGAGGATCACTAAATTCAGGTTTCACTGTATTTCAGAATTTAGAATTTGTACATTTCCAGGGTTAACTACGGATTGTTATGCATTATTATGCATTAATACGCCTTATTACCCACCATCATGCATTATTAAATAATTATCATGCGGATATTATATCGTTATTGGAACAGCATCGCAGCAATAAAATTCACTAAAACAGTGGAACAGGTCTACTATCAGTGAAAGAAACAGTTGAAATTTTATTATACGTAATTATAATTAAACAATAAATTTTAATCAATATACATTAGTGGCTTATATCAGTTTATGCGTTCATTTATTCCCAGAAAAAAAGAAAGTATTGACACGAATTGAATTGGGTATCTGGCTAGGGTGTCCAGCGACCTTGAAAATCAGAAATTCTCCTTGAATTTTTTTTATACCTTGAAAAACTGGGAATCTTCTTGAGTTTTCCAAGAGAACCTTTAATTTTAATTATTTTTTGTTTTGCTTTTAAAACAGGAATTTCACTGAAATGCGAAGATTAATTTAAATCTTTTAGTCCACCATGAAAGAAACATCTTTGTTTAGACAAAATATTGCTACTGAAAAGTTATTTATTTATCAAGATATAATTTATGTTTTCTTCAATTATTTACAGTACAATTATTTTACAGATTTTCGCTAATAGAGAATGTTAAAGTATACATTTTTTGTGATGTTCAACTTACAAATTATAAAAATTATTAGTTGAAAATTTCAATGTTAAGTCAGTTTCAGAACTAGAATGAGTTATGACCATACAACGGATTTTTCGAGGGGTTTCAAAATATTTCTAAAGATTACAGTATATTTGAAACATTTCAAATTATTTTGAATATTTTTAAAATTTCAAAAAGATTTCACGGCTGTCAACGATTTAAAAAAAGCGTGCACACCAGATTTCAATGAAGATTTCACAACAATTTCACGAATATTTTGAAAATTTGAAGATTTCAAGGATTTCAAAGATTTGAAAAAAGTTACAGTACAGCAGACTTTCAAAATTTCAAAAAGTTTCAAATTTTGGGAACATTTTCAAGAGGTTTCGAAACATTTCAGAAGATTCCAAAAGATTTCAAATCATTAAATGATTCCAACGAATACAAAAAATTGTACAAACAAATATGTAAGAAAGATTTCACAAATATTTCAAAGATTTCATAGATTCGAAAGATACAAAAAAAGGCGCGTACACTAGATTAAAAAGTTTTCACAAAAATTTCCCAAATATTTCGAACATTTCACAAAGATTTTCAAACTTTCAAAATATTTCAAGGATTTTAAAGATTTTGAAAAGGACTATTCATAACAGTTGTCATTTTCAATTTTGACTATAGTCAACCATATTCCTGAAATTTCAAAGCATTTTAAAGATTTTACAGAATTTAAAATTTTTGTAGGAGATATCAAAAGATTTCACAAAAGTTTCAAAGAATTCATGAAGAATCAATCAAGATTTTTAAAGAATACAAGAATTTTGAAGATTTTAAGACACGTCAAGGATTTGGAACGATTCAAAAAATTTTGAGAAGATTTTAAAAGATTCAATAAAGATTTCAAATATTCGAGTTATTTCAAACGATTATAAAAGACTTCTGAAATATTTCACAAATATTTCAAAGAATTCATAAGGATTTTAAAATGTTTGGAGAATTTCGAGGATTTCAGGAAGGGTTTTAAGGCGGGATTTCAATCATTTCAAAACATTCGAATGATTTAATACGCTTTCGAAAGCTTTCAACCAAATGTAGAAGATTTCAAAAGATTTTAATGATTTTGAATGAATAAAAAAATATTTATTTATTTTATTTATATTTCAAAGATTTCTAAAAATTTCGCAACGACTTCAAAGATTTCGTGGATTTAAAAGATACAAAAGAGGCGCGTAAACTAGATTAAATGTTTACACAAAAATTTCCTAAAGATTTCGAACATTTCGCAAAGATTTTAAAACTTTCAAAATATTTCAAGGATTTCAAAGATTTTAAAAAGGAATATTTATAACAATTTTCATTTTAAGTTTTGACTATAGTAAACCATATTTATGAGATTTCAAAACATTTTGAAGATTTTAAACAATTTAAAATTTTTTCAGGAGATAACGAAAGATTTCACAAAAGTTTCAAAGATTTTTTAATAAATCAATAAAGATTTTAAAAAATACAAGAATTTTGAAGATTTTAAGAGATATCTAGGATTTTTAACGATTGTGAAATTTGTGAGAATATTTCAAAGGATTTAACAAAGATTTCAAACATTCGTGTTATTTCAAACGATTACAAAACGCTTCCGAAATATTTCAAAGATTTCATAAAGATTTCAAACAATTTCAAAAAGATTTCAAGGATTTTAAAACAATACAAAGATTTGTAACGATATGAAATTTTTTCAGAAGATTTTCAAAGATTTAACAAAGACTTTAAACGATTACAAAAAATTTCATCAAGACTTCAGTAATATTTTAAAAAATTAAACAAAGATTTCAAATATTTCAAGGATTTTAAAAGATTTTAAAAAGCTTTAAAAAATTCCAAAAATATTTCCAAAGATTGCACAAATACGACTTACGTTCGCGAAAAATTAATAATTTGTTTATCTATAGTTCTGCCTTCCTTCGAAATTGTTGGCCAATAAAAAATGAAATAGCTCATTTTCTTCACATGTATAACAAACGTTTATTTTCGATTAGTCAATGTAAAAAAAGAGACCCGGAAAAATTTGATTTTTTGACCTGGAAAACCTGGGAAATTTTTAGAAATTATTTTCTTAAAAAAAAAATGTTTTAATTTCAGAAAATAATTTATTTGATCGGTAAAGAAATCAATGGTCATAAATCAAAGTACTCTTCCAAAGTGTTTTATTTTGTGAACAATTGTTATTGTTACAAAACGATAAATAGCTTTCTAAAGAGTTAAAATTAAACTCAAAATTAAAATAGTTACAAGTGAATGACTAAAATAAGCATTTTTTAGTGGAAAAAAATTATTTTTTTCCTATTACTTATTCTTGAAATATTTCATAATAACTAGTTAATATTACATTTTGATCAAGATTTTACGTGATGAAAAATAAAACTTTCGTTAACTACACATGATTATCACACAACATTCAAAAATTTATAATAATTTTTGTAGCACAGTGGGACAAAAAAAGTGCGTGGACAAATTTATTTTTAGAAGTCAATTATTATCCGATTTAAACTTTTCTTTTTGAATGACATATGATAAACTTCAGCATTAAACTATCATAGCCAATTTAAAAAATAGGTAATTATTATTGTAATCATTAACAAAAACGGAAAAAATGTAAACTTTTGAAGTGTACTGTTTTTTAACAAATCCATTTATTTATTTACAAATACCTAAAAAACATGAAGCTACTATTTAACAAAGATGTGCAATAGCAATGCAAGTGTTTAAATATTTATCGAATTAGACAAAAACAAATTATTGTTTTTGTTAACAAGAATTGTTAACAGAAATTTTTATCATTTTATGTATTTATAAATAAAATTTCGCTTTTTTCACGCAATTAACAGTTACTCATTCAACAATGATTTTTTCCTATAAAACGATGAAATTTGAGAATTCTTTAAACAATATTAATAAAGAAATTTATTATTTGGCTATTTATCTTCATTTAAACTATGTTTTTCAACGTAATCGATGGTTGATAAGATATTATAAAAGTTTTTATAAACAATTTGTTAACTACGATCCACTATTGTCATTGCTATTACTAATTTAAGTAATGTATTTGTAGACAGTATATAATATATAATGTACCATCTTAAAAATTAATTCAGCTTCTTTAACAAATCAGCAATTGTTTATCAACTTTTAGCAAAGAATTATTGCTGATTAAATTTCAGTATATTCTACAGGAAAAACGCAATTTTTAGTTTTTAAATGCATCCGAGTATAAAAAAATATGCGAATAAAATTGTTAGCAACAATAACAATAGCGAATCGTTATCAAAATGTCTAAAAAAGGTGAAAAAAAATTTTATTTCAAATTGACTGCATTATAAAACAAAATTGAAATGCTGAAAAATAGTCAAATAATGAATTTGCTAATTACAATTGCTTGAAATATTATAAAATGTTTCCGATTTGTATCAAAAAGAAATTTCTAAATAATTGACTGTTAATTTCGTGGAGAAAAGGAGTTTTTTCTAAATGGAAAAAATGGTGAAAATTGGTTTAGGCAACTCTTGTTAGCCATACCAATTATATATTGTTATCGAAATGTCCTTAAAAATTTAGAAGATAGTTACTTACATCTGTTGGCGTCAAAAGAAGTGATTTTTCACTTGAAAAAATACAATTTTCATTAAGTTATTTGTTAATAACAAAATCAATAAATTATTGAACATTTGCGTTGACTTTGGCGTTTTTTTTATAGTTGCTTCATGTTTTTTACATAGCTATTTTTAATTGAATCCAAATGTTTGGTAAAAAATGGTACACTTCAGAAGTCCAAATTTTTTTTAGTTTTTTTCATTAAATAAAAGAATAATTTTAATTTTTTTTATATCAGACGTTACCATATTGAATGGAAATTTCCCTTGATGTATTTAATGAGTGTCTCCATGTATAAATACATATTTTTTAAACATTAGCGAAAAAGTAAGAATACTTTATTCGGAAAAAAATGGAATACTATTTTAAAAAAGATGTTTGCTGATTTCCATTTATTATTTTTCACAAATAAAAAGTGAAAGAAAAGCTAAACATTTCAGAAAAAAAACGCAACTTCGTAGCATATATTGTAGCATATATTTTGGTGTGAATTTGAACAAATACAGAGAAAGATATGATATTTGCGTATGTGAATTTTTTAAATAAATAAACATTCAGTTAAATCAATGAATATTGCAACCAGGAGTAATTGAGAGGATATTTTCAGTTTATGCTACAAAAAAAATTGAGCTCAATCATTTAGATAATTTCAAACTGTCTATTTGTTTACAAACATTGTTTAAATAATGAAAAAGCGAAGCAGCTTTTGATTAATCATAATCGTAAATTAATTTCTCTTACGTTTTATTCAGGAAAAAATGACTTCTGTTCATTAATTTGTTTATAACATCATACATACATTTTTGTCTTGCTCTGACACAATATAGATTATTTCGGTATGATATTTATATTAATATTTATAGTTTATTATACTGATTCAATACCTGCTTTATTGAATTTGAAAATCTTTTAAACAGGGGATACTTGAAAGTTAAATAAAATATTCAAATTAAACCAAAAATTTTATTCTAAGCAAAAATTTATCATTTTTGTCTCAACAAAAATATTTAAATGCCATGTACTCCGTTAGCCGTAGAACATCATAAAAAATATTTCACATTTTGTAAGAATCTAGATTTTTTCAATTTAATTGATATTTTCTTTTAAAAACGGATAGCCATGGGCAAATAATGTTTTGGCAAATCAATTTTGATCCAATTGACTCTCAATTTGAAATAGGATTTTAAAATATTCTCAATTTAATCACCTTCAATTTGATATGCCTTTTATTGCTCATGAGAAATTCTTAATTGATTCAATTCAATTTTTCTTCATTTTTTAATATTTTGTAGGGCTTTTTGAAGTGTTTTCCAAAAGACTTGCTAGGCAGATTTAAATTGATAAGTTCAGCATGAAAGAAAATGACACATCTTTTATCAAAGTAAAAGTTCATTTTTTACTTACGGAATCCTTGCATCAGAGAATATGAATTCGCTCACCTGCAACAAAAAAATGAAAAATTTCTATTAGTTATGCAAGATAAAAATAAATTAATGTAATGTATGGAATTCCTAAAAATAAAGGCAAAAGTCCAACTACCGAATTTCGACAACCACTATAAAAAGCTCCTATTGTAATTTAAAAAAAAAAAGATTTTCTTGAAAAAAAAGTTTCTGTCCTCTTTTTTATTTTTGTCCAAAGAAAACAAATTTTTTTTTTGTTAGAAAATTTTTTTTATTTTTTTTTTAATCGCAATAGGAGCATTTTATGGTGGTTGTCCAAATTTGGTCGTTGGATTTTTGTTTTTGTTTTCAGGAATTCTATCCATTAACTTGAGTATTGGACGTTAAATAAGATTTCGAATTTGATTTTAATCTAATTTAAAATTCCTAAATTTTAATAAATTAAATTAAATTGGTATAACATCTCACAGAATTTTTTTAGAACCTGCAATACAATTTAAATTTTTGATTACAACTGAGTAGTTTTTTGCAATTCCTTGTAGATTTTTACGGGATAGTATCAAAAAATATTATTAAAAATTCGTACAAATTTTTGAATTGTAGAAACTTGTACTTTCTTAAATTAGCTATTTGTATTTAATAGTATTTTTCTGTTGAACTTTATACATTTTTTTATAAAAAAACATTCTTTTAAACATTTTTTTTATCAGAGATTTTAATATGGCACAGCTAGTATGACAGAATTTTTCGTAATAGTTATAGGTAGCATATTTTAACATAAAATCTTAAAAATATTAAGGCTCATTATTTTAATTTTTATATACTCAATTCAATAAAAAAACTTCAATTCTTATGATATTTCAATTAAAATGCTCAAGACTTAAAGAGAACTTTGTAATTAAAAAAGTATTAAAAATGTCATATTTAAATAATTTTATAAAATATTACGTGAGAATGTATAAAAATAAAAATTTTTTTTAACTCTTAATTAATTTCAAAAAGAAAACAGGCAAGAAAATCCAAAAAAACTGTTCGAATCTTTATTTGCGAGTATCGCGGATTTTAATTTATTTTCTAAACTTTTTTATTTGTTTTTTACTGATTTGCGTATGATCATTTTTTTATTTTTTTATTTCTGCAAAAAATTGTTTGCAAAATATTTATTAATTATTGAAAATGCAGTTAACGTTGTTTATTGGGATGCTGGAATTCAGGAAAAAGCCGTAACCGGAAGTTACGGCTCTCTTCGAATTATGTACCTCATAAATAGGTCTGCCGTAATTTGAGAGAACGCCGTTTATGGCAAAGTAATGTGAAATAATTTCATTTTTATAAATTATTATTCAATCTCGAAATTATATTCAACATAAAATTTTCTAAATATTTTTTTTTTTCATTTTCTTGTTGAGTCTCTGGAACACGAATTGCACTTCTTCACTAAAGACTGAACCACTTAACACTAAATGTGATAACTTAAACTATTTTTTTTAAATTAAAAAATTAAAAAATGTTTCTCATGCAAATAAAAAATTGTGATTGATTATATCGGGTTTACATTTCATTTTATTTCACTAACCAACCCAACGTAGGAAAACCGATACAATCAATTATTAGCACTTTTTTGCTATAGGAAGATTTTTGAAACTTATTTTTCCTCCCTTGAGAAAAAAAAATTAAATAGTCTAAAAATGAGTTTTTAGCAAAAATCTAAAAAGAAATTTGACTTTTCTGAAGGAAAGATGATTTCAGAGAACTTTTTGAAACATAAAATAAATAATTTCAAAGAAAATCATGGTAGGTTGTTTTTGGAAATAAAGTTTTAAATAATCAACTTTTATAACATTAAAAATAAGCATAAAGGCAATTGTAGAATCGATTCGAAATGTTTTACAAGAGAGAAAGAAAACTAGAACTTAAAAATTATTCCAAATTAAAAAAAGTCTTTTAGCCAACACCCTATTGGGGCCCGGAGAGGCTAACTAGATGATGACAATAATAACTCATTTTTTTAGAGTTCAGTTTTCATTTATGATACTTTTAAACACTCTGGCTTTTTTTCAGAAATTCACAGAAAAATATTTGAATAAGACACTTAGAAGGACTCACTAGATCGTAAGGAAAAAATATAATTTTTTTTTGTGTCCGCATTTTATTTTTTATACTTTTAAACATCCTGGCTCTTTTTAAAAAAGAAGAAAAAAATATTTGGGTTTGAAGGACTTATTTTCAACAAAGTTTATGAATTCTCATCTAAAAAAATCAAGATTAGAATAGTTAAAATACCAGAAAAATAAATGTTCAACCAAAAAAAAAAGAATTTTCAACAAAATAGATTTTTTTCATAACAAAAAAATTATTTTTTAACAAGATAATTAAATTTTGAACGAAAAAAGCTAAATTTACAAACTAAAAATATAATATTTCAATTTGCAGTTAAAAAAGTAAATTTAAAAAAACGAGTCTTTAGTACAATTAATTAATTTTCAACAAAAAATATAAATTTTCAAGCGAAAATGGAATAGTTATATCTTCAGTTGAAAAAATTAATTTTCATCTAAAAAGAAACAAATTTTCAACCAAAGTAATTATTTTTAATCACTATAATGAAGTTTCAACCAAAAATATGAAATTTTGTTCAAATAGTGGATTTTTCAATCCAAAACATGAATTTTGTATAAAAAAAAAAAAGAATTTTTAACTAACCAGTTTTTTTCAATGAAAGAAATAAATTCTCAACAAAAAATAGAACAGTTAAATTTTCCACTAAACAGATAATTTTTTAACGAAAAAGATTACATTTCTAAAAAAAAGTGAATTTTCCACAAAAAATGTAATAGTTAAAGTGAATTTTCAACTAAAAAAAATTTAATTTTCAACCAAATGCATGCCTTTTAAACTAAAAAGATTAATTTTCTACCAAAAATAAAGTAGGATAATTTTCATACCGTAAAATAAATTTCCAAACTAACGAATTTTCCACCAAAGAAATTAATTTTTAATGAAAAAGATGAAATTTCAACTAATGAGACTACTCTTTTACAAAAAAAGACGGATTTTCAACAAATAGTTAAATTTACACGGAAAACGGATAAATTTTTAACTAAAAATAGAATAGTTAAACTTTCAGTAGAAAAAAATAATTTTAAATAAAATTAAAGTAAATTTTGAACGTGATAGTGTAATTTTCAACCAAGAAGATTGAATTTCTATCAGAAAAGATAAATTTTCGACAAAAAACGGAAGTTATATTTCCAGTTTAAAAAGGAATTCTAAACAAGAAAAATCTCATTTTCAAACGAAAAGATCAATTTTCAACGAATAAGATGAATTTTTAACAAAGCACATGAATTTTCAACCAAATATTTTAAATCCTCAACCAGAACAGATTAATTTTCAACCAAATATTTACGATTTTTAACCATAATAATAAAATTAATTTAAACTTCAATTTATCGAAAATTCCCTAACTCTGTCAGGTTTTCCCTGACATTCCCTGGCTCTAGAATGTTTTTGTAAAAATATATGTATTAATTATGATATATATTTGTTCAAACAATTAATGCTTTAAATTCTCTTTAATGCTCTATAAATGCTCTGTTCGAGCTTAAATGCTGAGCAAATTCTCGAGAGCATTTGCTCAACATAAATTCTTGAGCATTCAAGAAATCTACGCATTATTATGCTAGATGGTAAAAATCAAATTTTTCAAGGAATCTGTATTATCATTAGAGAGTAACAGAAATTTTTAACGTCTTTTTCCGACTAGATGAAGCTATAAATTAAAAATTATTTTAATGAATTTTTTTCTGAAAAAGGTTTTTGCTCTCGATCTCTCTAGTAGCTTAATGGGAAAGCACCTGACCGGAAATCAGAAGTTCTCTGGTTCGACTCCCAGCGGAGCAAAAAGAGAAGATCTTTTTTCAGAAAAAAATTAATCAAAATAATATTTAGGTTTGACCCTTATAAACTTTTTTGGTCATAAAGGGCTAGGCAGTACATGATTAGGACCCGAAACCCGAAACAGACAAAAATACCTACATTACCGACCTCACTTTTTCAATTTTCCGAACTTTTGTTTAAATCTAAGAACTTTTTTTGTAAATGAAAAATCGGGCTGAAACTTTGGAAAATGTATGAGAAGACAATAAGCTACGTTTACGTACTCTAATTCAGGATAAAACTCAATATAAAAGATTTTGATCTTTTTTAACTTTTTCTTTTGACGTTTCTTTTCGTGTTTCCGATACCCTCTTTCGAGGGTTTTTACATCTGGGTTCATTAGAACTATTTTTCAAATCTTTGCCACACCTTTTTTATTCCTCCAAAAAATAGTAAAAAGTTTCTACTCGTAGAAGAAAGGCATCTTATCAGCATCATGCTAGCTAAACCATTTTTGAGGCCGGGAGAATTTTTTTTCTTAAAATGTAATTTTTGAATTTTTCTCGTAAACTGTGAAAGATATCACAAAAAAAAGAGACATTTTTATAGAATTTTTTCAGGCGTGCAAACTTTTATCTTAACATTTTTCCGTATCTGTCACTATTTTCAAGGAAAAGTAGAAAATACGATTGTAAAAAAAAAAATTCTCCTGGCTATACATAACTTATTTAGTAAGCATCAAACTTACAAGATAACTTCATTATCAAAGTAACAGTTAAAACAAGTTGGCAAAAAATTTAAAGGTGTGTTTTTTGAGAAAATACCACGCTGGAAACACCAGTTCTCGTAAGATCACTGAAGTTAAGCATTGTTGGGCGCGGCTGGTACTTGGATGGGTAACCGTTCAGGAATACCTGCGTGCTGTTGGCCCGTCGTGGGTGTGGTGGGCCCACATTGGTAGTAAATATCCACCTAGAAACACTACCCGAATCGGGTAGTGAGGCAATGAACTTTCGAGTTCGAACTGCTAATCAATGTATGTATGTATGTATATATGTTATAGAGTTTTGAAGATTTTGCAAATCGGAAAAATACGTATCGCCTAATTTCCTCTGAAAAACAAAATATTTCGACCCGAGAGATTCTGCGATTTCAAGTGTAGAACCCTGCCTAATTTGAAATGGATTAGGTCGACTGATGAATAAAGTTAAATAGTTTTAGCATCGAATAAGGAAAAATAAATTACATAATAGGGTACAATTTTGAAAATAAATGCGATTAAAGAAATTTTTAATGGCGGGATATTAAAAAAAATTTAATGAAATAAGTTGTAAAAATTTAAATATTGTCAATATTATTTATTGTGCTATTGAAATGAAAACTTTATTAATTATTTTTAACAAATTATGTAAATTTTTTAAATAAGTAATGGAAGTTAATAAAAATAAAATTATCTTTTGAGGGTTTTGCACAAAAAATAAGTAACTAATTATGTAGTAATATGTACACAAAGTATTTTTTGGTTGAATTGAATGCAAATAAGTTATATTTCGAGCAATTATTACGAAAAAATGTAATTATATAGGACAATTTAAAATAAAATGATCTATTTACCGCTAATACCTAGAACTTTTTCTTTCAAATGATTTTTTTTTTTCTTTCATATCATTTCACTTTAAAGTAGCTACGCAGCCTACTTCTCTTCGAAATCATTGACAGCTAAATGACGTCTCGTTTTTTATCATCTTTCTAACAGATCAGCGCAAACTTCTTTTCTCTTGGTGCCATTTTAGATATTATTATTTCAATATTTATCACGAAAAGACAGATGTAATCTTTGACAATAACCACTAAAATGGACCACTGAATTTCGGTGATGGAGGTGGGACGAAACAACAAAGTATTTGTTACGTGAGCGCAGACGTCAAGGCAACGACGCCATATTTGAGCGTGAAAATTTGAAATTTCAGTTACTATATGTAAAATGCAAAGCGAGCGAAGTCAACAAATTAAAGTCGGGGCTCGAAACGAGTTACTTTTTAGTAACTTAGTTACTTTTTTGATCGGCGATTACTAAAAAGTTACTTATTTTATGAAAAGGTTACTTTTGTTAAATTTTTTTGCCCGAAATAATGAAATGAATTATTTCATTAACCGTGTCATTTAAAAACTTGTGGAAAATGTAAAAATTCAAATTTTTTCAGTAAATTTGGCACATTTTCGAAAAATGAGGAAAAAACAATAAAATAGTTCGTATGTAAAATGTATGAAAAGGGCTATCAATTGAATTATTATGAATCCTGATAAAAATCGAAATTTAGCTAAAATTGCTAGTTTTTAAATTAAAATCCCCTTTTGTTTTAAAATACATCATTTTGTTTGAAAATTAATCTTTTTGGTTAGAAATGTACTAATTTGGTTGAAAATTCGTCTTTTTCGGTTGGAGATTCCCCTGTTTTCATGCAAAATTCAACTATTTGGTTGACAGATAACTTTTTTGTCAAAAATCCATATTTACTGGTTGAAAATTCAACTTTTTTGAGAAAATTGGTCTTTTTGGCTTAAAAACTCAACAATTTGGTTAAAAATAACCCATTTTTGTTGAAAAATCGTCTTTTTCAGAAGAATTCTACTGTTTTTATATTAAATTAAAATATTTGTTGGTTATTGTATCAACTATTACATTTTTCTTTCTTTCTTAAACATGCATTCCTTTGTTGAAGATTCATAATTTTAGTGGAAATTTCTTCTTTTTTGGTGAAAAATCTTTCGTTTTGGTTACTTTTTTGCTACATTATTGTCAATTTTCGGTTCCTTTCTTGAGATAAGTATGGTTATTATTTTACTATTTTTTTAAGCATGAGCAGTTCCGAGCCCTGATTAAAGTTAATATTACATTAAAGCTGCTATATTCCAGGTCTAATTATATCAGAGAAATTTTCATTTCCTTATTTCTAATCGTGTGTCTACTTTCGGGACCATTGTCATTAAAAACCGTCCAATCAGACAACCGACACCTGGTGCCGACATGAAGTTTAATAATCAAGCGTATGTAGCGATTCCTATAAATAATAAAGAACTTGAATAAAGCTTAAAGTATCGTGCATATTTTTTCAAACATAAAAAATCTTTTGAAAATATTGTTCAAACTCCTATTCCTAATTATTCAATTTTTAATAAACTGATAAATTATTTTACTATGAATTTTTACAATTCAGAGATTAAGAAGTGTTTATAGAGGAGGTAGAAAATAATTTTTGAAATTCAGAGATTAAAAAGTGTCTAAGGAGGAGTTGAAAATATACAAAAAGTTACGGAGCGTTGAAAGAGAACTTAAAAATTCTGTGAAGATTATGGAGGTTTAAAGGAGATGTTAATAAAACTCAAGAACGTAGAGGCAAGATCTTCAATGTAGGGACTGAAACCTATATAGAAGAAAAATAGAATGAAAATATCTTTAGGAGCGGCTAAGTAGGAGCTAGTAGAATAATCAGCTTCAAAGTAGAGGCAATACTTCCACTTAGAGCGTCAAAGTAGGGCGAGCCAGCTGATCGAGCCTCGTTTATTAGCCGCCAGACGTCGCATTTTCATGTCCATCGCGAATACCGTCCGAACTGGCAACCGGAATTGACATTTAGTTGGAATTTTTCTTTTTGCATCTTTTATACTCAAATGATGTACGTAAACGTACTTTACTGTCGGCCATTGCATTTTTCAACGTTTGAAGCCGATATTTCACCTATAAAAAAAGTTCTTAGTTTCAAAAAATGCACCCAGTTGTAATTTATTCAAAAATAATTGTTTGTGAAATTCTTCCTCGAATAAAGTACGTAAACGTAGTTTATTATCTTCGCATGCATTTTCCAAAGTTTCAGCCCGCTTTTTTATTTACAAAAAAAGTTCTTGGATTCAAAAAAAAATTCGGAAATTTGAAAAAGTGAGGTCGTTAATGTAGGTATTTATGTCTGTCACGTGCCCTCAAATTTGCAGGTATCATTTTCTTTTGACTAAAATAGTGATTTTTATGCGGTGGATTCTTTTTCCCTCTGACCAGAGCAGAGGAAAATCGGTTACGAAACGGCTTGTCGACGTGCAGCGAAGTGTCTTATTCCCGAAGACATTTTCGAGATTCTCCTATAAGAGCCATGGAGTGCCAGCTTGTCTAGGGAGCCGTTGAGATAAAGGGATTTTCTTACGCGAAAGGACCTTCGAGTGTGCACTTCGCATTCTCGTGGGTCTCCACGATATGGTCCTCAAATATCGCTCGATTGTCGCTTCGGTACTTCTTCAGCAGCTTTACTTGCAACCCTTCTCTCTCTCTCTCTCCCTCTCTCTCTCAGGTCTCTTAGACCTTCACTTTCTTACACGATCCAACTTCTCAAAAAGGTCTCACCAACTTCGAACAAACTTAGAAGTCAGAAGTATCTAGGGGTTAGAAAGTCGGTAAGAAACGTAAAAAGTTTTTCTCTAATTTGAATATGCTAATCGAGAGTCTAATTGAGTCTGAATTTGTAACCAATGGTGAGTATTTTTACAGT
This sequence comes from Andricus curvator, assembly GCA_932195095.1. Classification (NCBI taxonomy): domain Eukaryota; kingdom Metazoa; phylum Arthropoda; class Insecta; order Hymenoptera; family Cynipidae; genus Andricus; species Andricus curvator. The sequence continues at coordinate 3,917 of CAKNYM010044616.1, read as the reverse complement.
GGAAGTTTAATCACTTCTTTAGTTGCATTCATTACCATTTTTGAAACTTGCGTGAAAGAAAAGGTGCGATGATAAATTACTTAATGTGACACCAAGTAATAAGAGTGGGACGATGATCGTGGGGGTTAAGGCGTAGGCTGGGTACGTGACGTTTAGGCACCGCCGTTTAGGCGCCAGACGCTTAGGCGCGGGACGTTTAGACGCTGGACGTTTAGACGCTGCACGTTTAGGCGCCAGGGCGTTTAAGCGCTGGACGTTTAGGCGCCAGGACGTTCAGGCGCTGGACGTTTGAGCGCCAGGACGTTTAAGCGCCAGGACATTTGGGCGCCAGATTGTTTAGGCCCCGGAATGTTTAGGCGCTGAGCGGTTTAATCACAGTAAAACCTGAGGTATCAAAAGTTGGAAATTGAAAGACAATAATGAATAATCGTTATTAAAAAGAAACATTACGTTTGAAGTTTTTTTCAAATATATAGCGACAGATGTTTTCTCAAGTGTACGCGATCCTGGCAGAGCGTGATGGTTTTGTTTTTCCTGTCCCATATCCCCTACTGCCAAATAAAACCAAGGAAACATATAAACGTCTATTCGAAATGATCAAGGACATGTGGCCAGAATTCCAGCCTGATTTTGTTTATGTTGATTTTGAGATATCAGTAATTAATGTGATAAAAGAAGCGTTTGAAGGCGTTACAGTTTCTGGCTGCTTATTTCACCTTCATCAGAATATACGAAAAAAACTTTGTGAAGAAAAGCTGATATCATCGTACAACGCGGACCCTCAATTCGCTTCATCTGCGCGGATGATTGCAGCACTAGTCTTTGTTCCCTTGGAAAATTTGAATGATGCTATTGATGAATTGTTTGCTTGTCTCCCAGATAAACTTCCTGTCGTTGTGAATTGGTTTGAGGCACATTTTTCAATTTTATAATTTATTCTGATTTTATTTGATATTATTTTATGACGATTGATTTTAAAAATTATTATTTCGATACTGCTCGCAGGACAACTACGTCCGAACTCTGGAAGAGCCGCGGCGGCCCATGCGGTGAACACTAGCCTAGCAAGGGAGTTGTTCATCTCCGGAGAGACGTGGGACCGGTATCTCTAGAGAAAAAGGTTCTGTAAGTACTTAAAGCTGTTGCTCTTGGCGGTTCGGAACCCACCTTAAACTGTAGGTCCCCCTCCAACCACCAAGAAAGTGTGTGGGGGTGTGTAAAGGAATAGGGCAAGATATGCAAGAAAAATGTAAACACTTAGGGAACACTTAAAAGCTTCCATTCCACCAAGTAATAATATTTCCATTCGAGATCGACTTGGTTCGACTTGAATTCGACTTTCGCGACAATTTTGGAAATCCTTCGAAATTTTTTGAAATGTTTTCAAATATTCTCTATAAATTCATTTTTTCGAAATAAAAAATCGTTTTAAATTTTCCGTGGAGTCCTGCAAAGATTCTTTTATTTTTTTGAAACCTTTCGAAATCCCAAAAAAGCTTCTAAATTTTGTATTTGAAATCTTCAAAAATCTACACTTTGATTTCAATTTTTAGAGATCTTTTCAAGTTTCAAATTGTTTCTGAATTTCTTTCAAAACTTCTAAATATCTTGGAAAATGATTCAAACTTTTTTTTAAATTTCTTTAATATCCTGCAAAACGAACAAATTTGCTCTGAAATCTTCCGGATTCTTCTTTCACAATTTTGGAGATTTTTTTCAATTTTCTCTTAAATTTTCCTTGAAAATTTCCTACATCCTGTTTTGAAATTTTAAGAAATCATCTTAAATGTTTTGAAATTTTTTCACGTCTCTTAAAATTTAATTTTCAGATAAAAATAATGATTTTGAATTTTGTCGGGAATCTTACCAACAAAATTTGTTGTTGAAACTTTACAAAATCCTTTAATAGCTTCCCAATTTTATTTCAAAATTTTCAAAAATATACATATTAACAAATATTTGTTTAATCTTTTCAAATTTAAAATTATTTCTAAAATGTTTTTAAACTTTCTAAATGTCTTTTAAAATTATGCAAATTTTTTTCATTCTGTAAAAAAAAGGCATAAAAATATTCGAGATTTTTTTCGACCATTTTGGAAACTCTTCGAAATGTTATAAAATCTTTGAAAAGTAATTTTCTAAATTAAAAAAAAAACTTTCAAATTTTCCGTGGAATCCGACAAAAATTTTCATATTATTTTGAATCCTTGCAAAATCCTCAAAAGGCTTCTGAATGTTTTTGTTTGACATCTTAACAAATCTATAATTTATTTGAACTACTTTTTTGATCTTGTAGGGCCAAAGGAGTTGGATGTAAAGAAAAAACTCCAATCTTTCCTTTTTTCAATCATACGATTTTATACCGTTGACTTGGCATGATGAAGCCAAAAATAAAATTTTAAAAAACTATTGACCAGTTAACAATGTTGTTAACCAATTTTCAAACAAGCCTGATGAAGTCAGCGCACAAATGCTGACGAAACGTCGCTTTTGAAAAAAGGAAAAATTGGAGTTTTTTTCTTTACATCCAACTCATTTGGCCCTACAAGATCAAAAAAGTACTTCAAATAACTTTAACCTGGAGGGCGACAAAGATAATTCAAGGATGAAAATCTATAATTTGTTTAAAATATTTTCATCTTTTCAAATTTTGAATTATTTTTGAATTTTTTTTCAAAATTTCTGCATATGTTTTAATATTATTTAAATTTTTCCTAAAACTTTATTTGAAATCCTGCAAAATTAAAAAGTTCACTCTAAAATCTTCCAGGCAGTTTTCTGACAATTTTGAAAAATGTTTTAAATTTTCTCTTCAAAGTAATTTTTTTCAAAATAAAAAATCATCGAAAACACAATAAAAAATTTGCTGTGGGATCTTAAAAAAATTTTCTATTATTTGAAAACCTTCCAAAATCCTTAAAAAGCTTCTAAATTTTTTGTTCGAAATCTTCAAAAATCTACACTTTGTTTTACATTTTTTGAAGTGTTTTCAAATTTCAAATTCTTTCTGAATTTTTTTAAAAACTTCTAAATATCTCTGAAAATGATACAAACTTTTTTTAACATTTCTTTAAAATCCTGCATAAAGAAAAAAATTGGCTCTGAAATCCTCCGGATTCTTCTTTGACAATTTTGGAGATTTTTCCAATTTTTTCTGAAACTCAATGTTTTCTATAAAAAAATCATTTTGAATTTGCCTAGGAACAACAAGAAAAAGTTTTAAATCTCTGGGATACATGTTTTTTTTCTAAAATTTTAGAAGCT
>CAKNYM010044615.1:27511-85138 GCA_932195095.1 Andricus curvator | reverse complement strand
CGTATATATCGTAAAGTGATAACAAATTTAGTATTTTTTAAGAATGTCGATATAATATATACATTGAAAATTGAAAATATATTTTAGATCTGGCATCTGAAAAAAACATATATAATTGACATTATTTCGCTCAAGTCAAATTTTTCATTATACTAAATACACACAAAAGAATAAACCGGAACTGGAAAATCACTTATGTACATATAATTTTTCTTAAAGCTCCAGAGTAATTCTGTGAAATATTTTATAGTTTTTTTTTTACAACTTTCAAAAAAGATGTATTATTTGATGCAAGAAATCATATTCAAATTACATTTTTTATTATTATTATGAGGTTCTTTTAATTAATTTGTCATCCCGCGATAGTTGGTTAATTTTCAAGGAACGAAAAAAAAAGTTCGACGAATCATCATTTTGAAACTTCCATATATCTTTAGAAAAAATTAAGATTTTCAAAATTAAAAGCCAATAAATTTGCTGGACCTTCACAGAAAAACTGTGTGACGTAGTTTGAAGACGTTACGTCAGTTAAAAATAAATGTTTGAAGTATACGTTTTTGTCACTATTCGCGTTTATCATAGTCAAAAGGACAGCAATATGAGAAGAAGGTAAAGAATGCCCTTTTAATGTTGAAAAAACTGTATGTCCACTATGAATATATATGTGCAGCCAAGCAAAAATATTTAAAAAAAGTGAGTAAAGTAATTCGACGCCTCCATTAAAAATGAGTCTATGTACTGAAAGCGCTCTGTATGAGATACACAGCGCATAGTCTCATACACGGCGCTGTCAACGGATAGACTCATATTAAATGGAGGCATCGAATTATATTAATTTCAAACCCAGATTATAAAAAAATAATACTTACAAGCTCAACACTTCAATTTCCTTTTCAGAAAGTTCACCAAGCTATCACCTCCACAATCGAAATTCCAAAATTGCTTTGCGTCAGAATTTTTTTTTGTTTACATTTTCATCTCAACGAGAAGGTAGTGGTTTCACGTGAAAATTGAGTTTTGCCGATTGCATCAAATCTCGACGTTTTCGGACTCACTGATTGAGAAAAAATGGATTTTACTTTGGTGTCTGTCTGTCGTCGTTGTCATTTTAATCTGTAATCTGTAAAATCTGTAAACGTGGTAACTTTCAAAGGAATTATCCGATTGGATTACCCCTTGGCACACTGTTTCAAGGCAACCTTGAGGAAACCTCTTTATTTATCTAAAACAAATTTGTTTATATACACTCTGTACAATAAATACAACAAAAAATATTGTGAAGTAAAGAACAAATAATAAAATACATTTGTTTTTTTTTGTTCTGTCCAATTCAGCAGTTGCGAACAGAGGAACAATATGTACAAAAAATCACGTCTTGTAAATATTCTAAAAAAACAAGAAGGGAAAATTACAGTTTTCAATTCGTAAGATTTAATAAGATGCGTACTCCAGTTTTCTTTTAAAATCGGTCTCAAGCTGAAGTCATAATTTGTTCGTCTAAATTATAACTACAAATTTGCGCTGATCCATTTTCTTATAGGACGCATAATTTTTGATTTAATCGTGAAAAATAACATTACAAATAAACAAGTTAAATTTTTGTTAAAACGACTAGAGATTAATGGCAAATAAGGAACGAATATTAAATAAAGTAATCGTGAAAAATAAAATTTGTACTTTATTTTGCTATATCTGAATGAGCAGTTCGGAACCGAGATACAGATATTAATATAGTATAGGTATACATTTAATATATTAAAGTTGAACATAATATAGAAAAATGTGCATATTGGACAAACGTGATTCGAGTGCGAAGCACGAGATACGTGATGAGAATGTGTTCGTTAAAGCCGAAGAAGCTTTAACAAAAGAGAATTCACAATCACCAAATTACTACTGTCGATGATTTCACATTTAATTGTCAAAGATTTTGCGTAAATGTAGGGAAGTACAAAGACCGAGCGCGTAGCGCGAGATAAATACATTATCGAGCGCGAAGCGCGAGATAAATATATTATCGAGCGCGAAGCGCGAGAACCAACAGTCGCGCGCCCTAGGCGCGCTCAAACTTGCGAGCGAAGCGAGCCGCGCGCGCAGCGCGCGATGAGAATGTGCCCGCGCAGCGGGCAGATTTTTTTTATAGTTGAAATATCAACTATTACATTTTTCGTTGGGAATTCACCTTTTTTGGTTGAATATTCATCATTTGTTGAAAATTTTTTGTTTTTGCCAAAAACCAAGAAGATTAATATCTTCTTGGTTAAAAATTCATATCTTTGGTTGAAAATTAAATTTTTTTTTGAAAATTTGTCTCTTTGGATTAACTCAAATGTTTTTTATTAAGATTTTTTTTCGATATCTACCATTACATTTTTTTCGAGAATTCACCTTTTTTGATTCAAAATTCAACTATTTGGTTGAAAATGAACTTTTTTTTAAAAATTGTATCTCAAAAATGTTTTTGAGTTTTCTTAAGAATGTTATAAAAATTGTATTTATATATCATAAAAAAAATTAATAGTTATTAGAAATTTTTATTTTTATTACGAGATTTTCGAGAGTAATCGTGACTCTCCTTTTTTCAGATAGAAATAAATAAATAATTTTTGTTTTTCAATTATGAAGCAGTAATTGGTAAATGCGTTTTTTTAGCGGAAGTGACAAAGCTTATTTACAAGTTGCACAATCTCACAAATAATAAAAAAAAATAATAAAATGTATTAAAAAACTTTTTTTATGAAGTACCATCTAGAAATTAAAAAAAAATAAAAAGCGATATAAGACATGATAAAAATTTATTATAACAAGTTATATTAATATACCCGTATTATAACAACAAAAATTTGTAAATATTCGAAAATTGAAAAATATGACTTTAAGATCATCTAAATTCTTTTTCGAAATGTTAGGAAATCTTTTGGAACGCTCTAAAGTCGTTTTCAATTTTCTCTTAGAATTTATTTTTCAAAATAAAAAATTATTTTTAATTTTTCCAATAATCGCAAGAAAAACTTCAATATTTTATTTTGAAATATATTTCAATTGAAAATCTACATTTCGTTTAAAACATTTTTAAATTCTTTCAAATTTTATATTATTTTTCAATCTTTTCAAAATCTCTGAACCTTGTAAATATTTTTTAAAATGATTTGAATTTTTCGCAAAATTTTGAAAATCTTTTTAAATATTCTCTTGAAATTAATTTTTCAAAATAAAAAATGATTTTAAAGTTTTCCATAAATCTTAAGAAAATTCGTTTATTTTCTTTAAACCTTTCAAAATCTTTAAAAAGCTTCTATACTTTTTGTTCGAAATCTTAAAAAATCTACACTTCTTTTTAATTTTTTCAGAACCTTCTCCAAGTTTTACATTATTTTTCAATCTTTTCAAAAATTCTAAATATCTCTCAAAATTACTTGAATTTTTTCTAAAATTTTGTTATCTTGCAAAATTATAAAAAATCTGCTTTAAAATTTTCCACATTCTTTTCGGAATTTTAGGAAATCATTTGAAATGCTGTGAAATCTTTTTCTATTATCTCATAGAATTAATTTTTCAAAATAAAAAATCATTTGAAATTTGCCCACGAATCTTAAGAAAAACTTCAATACATATTTTGTTTTGTAATCTATTTTAATTAAAAAATCTACATTTTGCTTGCATTTTTAGAAATATATTTTTTTTAATTTTAAATCTTTCACATTTTAGGTCATTTAAAAATTTTTTCAAAAATTCCAAACCTTCTAAATATCTTTTAAAATCATTTAAACTTTTCGTAAAATTTTGGAAAACTTTTTAAATATTCGCTTGAAATCAATTTTTGAAAATAAAGAATCATTTTAAATATTCCGAGAAATCTTAAGAAAATTTGTTTATTCACTTTAAACCTTTCAAAATTTGTAAAAAGCTTCCAAAATTTTTCTTCAAAGTCTTAAAAAATCTAGATTTCTTTTTATTAAAAAAAATGTTTTTTCAAGTTTTAAATTATTTTTAAATCTTTTACATACTTCCAAATATCTATTGAACTTACTCAAATTGTTTCTAAAATTTTATAATCTCTCAAAATACAAAAATTTTGCTTTAAAATCTTTTACATTCTTTTTCGAAATTTTTGTTCACATTTTTTTTTTAATTTTCTCTTAGAATGTATCTTTCAGAATAAAAAACCATTAAAAATTTTCCCATGAATTTAAAGAAAAACTTTATTATTCTAATTTAGAATCTATTTTAATTCTACATTTTGTTTAAAAAATGTTGACACTTTTTCAAATTTCAGATTATTTTTTAATGTTCTCAAATCTTCTAAACCTGATAAATATCTTTTAAAATTATTAAAATTTTCAGTAAAATTTTGGAAATTTTTTTAAATATTCTCTCGCAGTTCATATTTTGAAATAAAAAATCATTTGATATTTTCCCAGAAATCTTAAGAAAATTTGTTTATTCTCTTTAAACCTTTCAAAATTTATGAAAAGCTTTTAAAATTTTTGTTCACAGTCTTCAAAAGTCTTGATTTCTTTTCATTGAAAAAATTTTTTTTCTAGTTTTAAATTATTTTCAAATCTTTTAAAAACTTCTAAATATCTCTTAAACTTACTCTAATTAATTCAAAAATTGTTGTCACCTTGAAAATTTGAAAAATTTTTCTTTAAAATCTTTTACATTCTTTTTCGAAATTTTTGTTCAATTTTTTTTTTCAATTTTCTCCTAGAATTCATTTTTCAAAATAAAAAATTATTACAAATTTTCCCATGAATCTTCAGAAAAACTTTAATATTCTAATTTGAAATCTATTTTAATTCAAAAATCTACATTTTGTTAAAAATTTTTTGTAATTTTTTCAAATTTTGTATTATTTTTTAATGTTTTCAAAATTTCGAAACCTTCTTCTAAATATCTTTCAAAATGATTCGAAATTTTTGTAAAATTCTGGAAACCCTTTTTAATATTTCCTTATAATTAATTTTTCAAAACAAGAAATCATTAAAAATTTTCCGATAAATCCTAAGAAAACTTGTATATTCTCTTAAAAATTTTCGAAATTTTCAAAAAGCTTTTTAACTTTTTGTTGAATTCTTCAAAAATCTAAATTTCTTTTTAATTAAAAAAAATCTTTTCCAAGTTTTAAATTATTTTTTAATCTCTTGAAAATTTTGTAATCTTGCAAAATTGAAAATTTTTTGAAATCTTTTCGAATTATTTATCAATCTTTTTGAAATTTCTAAAATTTCTAAATATCTTTTAAATTATTTCAAAATTTTCCTAAAATTTTTAAAGAATTTTGCAAAATTAAAAAAAATTTCCTGAAAATCTTCCAGATCTTTTTTTGACAATTTTTAAAAATAAAAAATCATTTAATATTTTCCTATAAATCTTAATAAGATTTGTTCATTTTGTTGAAACTTTTCAACACTCTTAAAAAAATGTTTTATTACTTTTGAATCTCTTCAAGACTTCTACCTTCGAAATATCTTTTAAAATGATTTAATTTTTTCTTGAAAATTTCTTAAAATCGGGAACAATAAAAAAATTGTCTTAAAAGCTTAAAATCCTGAAAAATTCTTTTGAAATGCTTTCAAATATTTTGAAATATTCTCTAAAAATTAATTTTCCAAAATAAAAAATCATTTCAAATTTTCCTAGGAATTTCAAGAAATTTTGTTTGATTCTCTTGAAACCTTTCAAAATTATTAAAAAGTTTCTTTTCAGAAATCTTGCAAAATTTACATTTTGTTTGAAATTATTGGAAATTTCGTCAAGATTAAAATTATTTTTCAATTTTTTCAATACTTCTAGATCTTGTGAATATCTTTTGAAATCATTCAGTTTTTCAAAAAAAATTTATTCCTGCTCCTTAAGAGTGTGAAAAAGTTTCCAAATTCTAGTGTGGTAGCAAAATTTTTAAGAACAGAATTATTTTCCAATAAATAAAAAAATCGTTTACAATAAAATGACTCGTTTGGCAATTGTTATTTACAAAATTGATGATGCAGAAAATTCGTAACCTTCGTTAAAAATAAACAAATTGATAACGTCCGGGAAAAGTGATATTTACGCATTGTCGCAATCAGGCAGGTTTCCGACAAAAATGTTCGAATAAAAATTTCGAATGATTACTTATTTTTTAACCTTTCTTTAAAAAAAAATCGGTTTATTTCCCACAATTTTCTTATAGATAATTTTATATGTTATGGTTTTGACCAGATAAAATGTATTAAATAATTTTATTGTAATTGTTTTTTGTCTACTGGTCTAAAATCAATATTTTTTAAATATTAATTTTTATTCCTAAATTGTGAAAAAATTTGCAATTGTGTAAGAGCATCAGACTGGCAATCTGAAAGACCTGGGTTCGGATCCCGGCGCAGCTTGAGAGAATTTTTTTTCACAATTTAGAAATAAAAATCAATATTAAAAAAATATTGATTTTAGACCAGTATAGAAAAAAATTAACATCAAATAATTTAATTTTGTTATAGATTTTACGGAAAATCTTATATAATTTTAAAACGTATATGATTTATAGAAGTTTCTTTATTGTAGCGAGAAAATTCTAGTAAATTCAATACGAATAATAAAATTTTTTTAATTTACTTACAATTCTTTTAAATTAGCAGATTATGTTTCTTATTAACAAAATATATTTTTTTTTACATTTGAAAAACATGAAAAATATATTTTTAAAGATATTTCCAGATGAACTATTCATCAAATTAGAATTAAATTCGACTATCTGAATTTGATTCGAATTTTCTATTATATTTTATTTACCACCTTATCTGGACATATTTTTCACGTAGATGTATTAAATTATTTTACTTTTATATCAAAACTTTATTGTTAAAGTTCAACAATAAGAAAAGTGTAACATTTATGTGCATGATGAAACTGAGAAAAATTTAAAATCTATAACGTAACATTTTATATAACCAATTTATATTTTATAATTTATATTTTGCACGAGCATAATTAAGTTACTTTATTGTTAATTAACAGTAAAAATGGAATTTTTGCGATAAATGAAAAATAATAATTTTTCTCTATTTTCATTGCATTATTTACATTTAAATAATAGTTTTGAAAGTTAAAAATTACCACAAAGGGTTAATTTTTGCTAGTTCTATTAAAAATTTGAGCTTCTCTTTATACCTTGATCCTGTAATATGACAAATTTCACATCAAATGTTGATACTTTAGAAGAAACACCTTTATCATTTTAGTTGAAAGCACTTTTTTTTTTGTTCAAAATTTAACTACATATTTTGTTGAAAATTCAGCTATTTGGTTGAAAAATTCTTTGTTTTGTTGAAACTTTATCTTTTGTGGTAGAATATTAATCTTCTTAGTGACTAATTCATCTTTTTGGTTGAAAATTCATTTCTTTGTTGGAAGATTAATTTTTTAAATGAAAAATTAAATTTTTTAACTGAAAATTTAACTATTCGCTTTTTGTCGAAAATTTATCTCTTTTGATAGACATTTAATCTTCTTGGTTCAAAATTCATCTGCTTGGTTGAAAATTGAACTATGTTGTTAAAAATTTGTGTTAATTTTTGTAGAAAATTCATCTTTTGGGTTAAAAATTCAGCTATTTGGTTACAAATTTCTGTATTCTGTTGAAACTTTGTCCTTCATGGTAAAATATTAATCTTTTTGGTGAATAATTCACCTTTTTGATTGAAAATTTCTTCGAAAATTAAAAAATTGATTGAAAATTCATGTATTTTGTCCAAAAATTAATCTTTTTTGTTTGAAAATTAATTTCTTTGACTAAAAATTAGTTTTTTTATTGAAAATTAATTTTCTTAACTGAAAATTTCACTTTTCTATTTTTTTTTCGAAAATTTATCTTTTTTAATGACATTTAATCTTCTTGGTAAAAAATTCATCTATTTGGTTGAAAATTTTACTATTTTGTTGAAAAATCATCTTTTGGTTTGAAAATACAACTATTGGGTTAGAAATTAATTTTTTCGTTGAAGATTCATTATTTTAGTTAAAACATAATTTCTTTGCTTAAAAATTTAATTACTTTGCTGAAAATTCGTTTTTTTTTGTTGAAAATGAATTTTTTAAACTGAAAATTTCCCTATTCCATGTTTGGTATAACATTTATCTTCTTCAGTTGAAAATTCAGCTATTTGGTTGAAAATTTTTGTATTTTGTTGAAACTTTGCCTTTTGTGGTAGAATATTAATTTTCTTGGTGACTTATTTATATTTTTGGTTGAGAATTTATTTCTTTTGTGGAAAATTTACCTACCAAGTTGAAAATTCCTTTAAAAACTAAAAATTTGATTAAAAATTCATGTATTTTGTTAAAAATTAATCTTTTTTGGTTTAAAAATAATTTCTAAATTAAAAAATTGTTTTTGTTGAAAAAATAGTTGAATTATCAACTTAAAAAGGTGAATTTAAAACAACAAGATCATTTTTAATCAACAAAGATGCATTTCAACCAGATAGTAGAACCTAAACAAATTAATTTTTTAATTTTCCACCAAACAGATGGACTTACGAACAAAGAGTTGAATTTTCAATTAAGAGAGTAATTTTCAACAAAATAGTTAATTTTTCTATTAAGTAGTTGAATTTTCAAGCAAAAAAGATGAATCTTCAAGAAAATAGTTTAAGTTTTGAACGAAATGAATTACTTTTTAACAATAATTACTGAATTTGTAATCAAATATAAAATTTTCAACCTACAAAGACATTTTCTACCAAAAAGTCAAATTTTTGAAAATTTCAAAAAATGGTTTTCGAAACATTTAATTAAAATATATTATCTTCTTTCTGAGGAAAATAATAATTTTATATTACTTGTTCCACACTTTTCTAAGAAAAGTTGACATACGGTGTCCCAGTTATAAAACATAATAAGTAAATTTTAAAAGGTTACTTATAGTAGAAAAATGTAAAAAAAAAGAAAGAAAAAATTGTCAATTTCCTTAGAAATGGATTTAAAAACTGCAATTGAATTATTTACAATGACGTTAATATAGAAGATAATAATTGTATATGCATATAGAATACATGAATTTGTATATATTTAGAAAATAAAAATCAGTAAAGAGACAAAACTGAAACTGGTTTTAAACGTTATTTGTAAATGAGATTTTGTTTTTAAATACAGTTCTTTGACGTCATAATAATTTTTAACCCAAAATTTGACCTATATGAACTAAAAGTGACTAGCGTGTATTAATAATGTGTCTGATATTCTTTTGAATTGAAAATAATTCAAAAGAATTCAATGAAGTTTATAAGAATTCCAGGTGATCTTTAACGAATTCAGAACAATACCTAAAAATAAAACAATGAGCTCAAGTTAAATTCAAACACGGTGAGCCCTAAAAATTTTTAACCTGAAAGTTTTGACGGTCAACTCTTCTTTACAGAATTTTGAAATAAGTGCAAGTCAATTTTTTATTTGGCATATTTGCAATGATTGTTAGGTAAGTGCTATTTGACAGTAAAAACTGAGTAAAAAGATATTTGCCAAAGAATTGGATATTTTAAAAACTGTTCGTTTTATGGAGGTTTTTATATTGCAGAAAATCGTTTATTGTCATTAAGGTTGTCAAAGCGCTTATGCACTCGCCTTCTACAAAAAATATATGTTTCTTTAACAAGAAAAATATACGGTGGTGAGTTATTATATTTAAGAATTATTTCACATAATTTTGATTGAATCATTAGAAAAATGCTTTCTGCAAAGGAACATTGAATTCAGCCTAAGATATTAGACAAAAATGTGGTGAACAAGAGAAAAACAAAAATTTCCCATTTCTTCTTGCAGAATGCAGTTCCCAGGCCGACGGAAATCACAATAGCGAACATAATCCTGGTTCTTCTTCTTCTTCTGCTGGCAAACAACCTGACCAGACTTCTAAAGAGGAGCCTCCTTTTCGTGTCAGGTCCAGGTCTCCTGCTAGTAGGCCTCCTTCTATCAAAGTACTTGGATATTCACTTGAACAACTTGGATATATTCGGCTCATTCCCCGCACAAATCAGAACCGGCGATTCGAATTTCAAAGATACGTTTTTCCTGCCGGTATACCAATTGGACTGCGAGAAGAAAAGAATAATTATGTGCCCGTGCCAACCCGAGAGTATATTGTATTATCAACATCCAATGGTGATGTTTTTGCAATATTGGAGTATAGTGGGATTCTTCGTGGAATATATAGGACCAATATTCATCATTCGAAAGTAGAAATAAATGTGATAAGCGGCGCAGTTGATAATTTGACAGCAGATGGAATCCTGGTTCTTCTCCTTCTGCCAAACAACATTCACCTGACCGTACATCTCCTCAGGAGCCTCCTCTTCGTGCCAGGTCTATGTCTCCTCCAGGCAGGCCTCCTACTGATCAAGTATTTGGATATGCAATAGAAAAACTTGGATATGTTTGGCTTATTCCATGCACAAATCAGAACCAGCGAATTGAATTTCGAAGATACTTTTTTCCTACCGATAAACCAATTCGAATGCGAATAGATAATATAAGCTATGTGCTTGAGCAAACCCGAGAACATATTGTATTATCAAAATCCAATGGTGACGTTTTTGCAATATTGGATTATATTGGGACTCTTCGTGGAATGTATAGGACAGATAGTGATCATTCGCGAATAAAAATGAATATGATGAGCGGCGCAGTTGATAATTTGAGTCCAGATGAAATAAGGGATTGTCCAGTAGGCAGAAATCGCCCAATCTTCCCAACCAGTTTTATTAAAGCTTTCGCAAATTACTATTCACTACAGCATGAACAGAATCCCAGTAGCGAACATAATCCTGGTTTTTTCATCTTCTGCCAGACAACATTCACCTCAACGCACTTCTTCTAAGGAGCCTCCTCTTCCTGCCAGGTCCAGTTTTCCTCCGGGCAGGTCTCCTTCTTCTGAAGTACTTGGATATACACTTGCAAAACTTGGATATATTCTGCTTATTTCCCAGACAAATCAGAACCGAGGATTCGCATTTCGAAGATACGTTATTCCTGCCGATTTGATTGTCATTAGGACAATGTTGACGATGATGATCGAATTAAACTAATAATTAAATTAAAATATTTTTCGAATTAAAATATTTTTTAAGTTTCTGAGCAAGGGCTGATAATAATTAGAATACATTTGATTAGGTAAAATCATAATATATTCAGTGAATTTGTAATATGGAACGTGAACACTACACAATTTAGGGTTGAAGATATTTTCGCTTGAAATAGTTCTTGTTCGTTTCAAAGATCGATTCGTTATAATGGTACATGGTAGATCAGTCGCAGAGAGAGTCGATAGTAGGAGGGAGATTTACAAATTTTAAGGGTGGGGGGGGAAGCCCAGGTCCTGAAGGCGTGCACTGTTAGAAATGTTCGGAAAATTCCGACACAATTAAGATACTGAAGTTACTGAAATTTACGAAATTAGTTTGCTGAAAAAAAATTCAGTAACTTTTACAGTAAATTTACTAAATTTTCATCAAACTTCAGAAACGATATCTGAAAATTACAAATAGTTTCTTGAAATTCCTAAATGGTAACAGAAATTTAATTTGTAACCGAAAGTAGTGCGCAGTTGTATGCGCACTCGTTGCATCTCGATCGCAGGAGACAAAGCATGGTGGTTCAGTGGTAGTCGGCGGAAGTGAAGTGCCAAATGAAGTGGAATAATTCAATATTGAAAAGGATTTGATCCAGGTTTTGAACAGCTTGATCCAGGCTTTATTCGATTTGGTCCAGGTTTCAATTGGATTATGAGTCCGCTATGTACGAGAAATCACGCCCTCCTGGCTAGATGGGTTAAGTATGTAATTTTTAATCGTTCTATCTCTCATTGCTCTCATTTATTGATTTACAACGTAGATCAAGGAACAGATATTTTGCGTGGTTCATTAATTTTAATATAAATTTGCAGTGTCTATTTGTCTTGAATATATAAATTATAGTAAGACTTTATACGAGCGAAGTTTGTTTGCAAATAATTACTTATATATCTACTTTATATAATATACTCAATGAATCAAATGTGAAAAAAAATTTCATCATAAAAGATGGGCTTTAATCATATATTTGATGCAATGAGTATACGTACTTTTATAACATAAATACATTAGAAGTCGTTTGTATTAAATTCACTCATATTTTCTTACTATTTATATTCTCATGACAAATATAGACTACATATTTTATATTGAAATTAATGAACCGAAAAAATTTTTTAACCTCTTGAAATTTTCAGTTACAGTAACAGAATTTTCTGAAACATGTGACTGAAGCGTTATGCAGTTATCGCTGCTGAAATTTCTGTTACAGTTCAGGAAAATTTAGAAACGGTTTCTGCATAAAGCTTTAGTGACGCGTCTCTGAAAATTCCTACATACATTTCTAACAGTGTGTTCAAATTTGAAGTTCAGAAAAGAGGCGAAGATTTTCGAAGACAATTTATAGTTGTATAAATTACGAGATTTACTGTACGTTAAGGTCTAGCTAAATAAGTGCGAACTTGCAGGGCCTCAAGTGAGAGCGCGCATACCTGTCATTGTTCAGGGATTAATACTCGGTCCTCGATATTTCGAAAATTTCATCCTGAGAGCAATAACAAGTAATAAACGTAAAATCGAAAGACTAGAGTTCAATGACAGTAAAATTAATCCTAAAGGACTCGACGAAAGCAAGTTTTAAAGCAGATGTACAAAATCATAAATAACTTAGGTCTCAACATAATATCTATGTGCCCGTGCCAACCCGAGAATATATTGTATTATCAACATCCAATGATGAAGTTTTTGCAATGCTAGAATATACTGGAATTCTGTGTGGAATATATAAAGCAGATAGAAATCATTCGAGAATAAAAATAAACATGATAAGCGGTGCAGTTGACAATATGACCGCAATTGAAATGAGGAAATGTCCTGTAGGCAAAAGTTACCCAATCTTTCCACGTTGGTTTAATAAAGATGTTTCAAATGAAGATTCTCTATAGTATGTGTATCATTAAAACAACAGAAAAAAAATAAACTAAAATATAATATTCTTTGTAGTCCGATCAAAATTAATTGAAAATATATAAATGCGAATGTATTATGGTTATCAGGGCTTCTTTGCTTTTATCTCTTGCTAATCCTCATAAGGTCATTCAAATTTTTTTTCTTTGAATATTCAAAATTCAGAGAGTTACACGATTTTGAGTTTTCGGACGCGAGATTTTTGAAAACAGCATATTGCCAGAACCGCTAACAGAATTTTATTGATTTTTGCAACTGTATCGTGTAATTTACAGGGTCTGAATGCAATTCAAAAACAAACAAAAATTTTAAAAGGAAGAAAGAAAAATCAAACCAAAATTTCGGATTCAATTCTCTACTCAAAAACGTTCTCAATTTTTTTTAAATGTAAATACTTCGATTGCTTATGATTTTCTGCGTCGACAGCAAAACAAAATTTGTGGATGTTTTTGAGATTAACAAATGTATGCATTATATTTTATCTTATATTACATAGTTTGACCGGAAAATAGAATGTTTTATTTTTTAATAAGCATTGTCGATTGATAAACTAGACTACGTGGTAAAAAATGGCTGGGTAACGAAATCATCCTCTCTCTTTAGCCTTGAAAAGTTTACCAAAGGAAACTTCAATCGAATCGTCGAATTTTGATGAAACCGGCGACACTCAATTTTCACGTAAAACCAGTACCTTACATTTGAGATAAGAATGTCATAATTATAATGATCACAATGAAAAATGTAAAATGATATCATCATCTGCGAAGGAAAATCTTGACACTAATAACGTCGTTATCTCATATATGTGAGATAGCGGCTACTTATGTATATATTTGTACTCTGATGATGGAATGGAATATTCCTTCGATAAAGTTGCTTACCAAATTATTCACTTAAGCATTAATCAGTATTTTCTTTACTTTGTGAAAATGAGGTTGATCGGCGCTTTTGTTTTCACTTTGGCGGTCATCTTTAATTCTATTGGTGAATATAATAATATAATATATATAGAATTCTTATTATATTTTGTATGAAACGTGCAATATAGGGATATTTTCAGGCTTGTGGAGCGAATCTAAAGTCCTCGTTTTTAGCGTATAGTCATATTGTAGCTATTTGTATTTCTTTATTTATGGTATTATTTTTTCCGTGTCCTTTTTTCGAATAGGATAACTTCATGCTGTTATTTTCAATTTAAACAAACGATTCTGGGATCCCACCAGTGGTCTCATTTTAGTACAACTTAAGACAGTTTTTTCTGAGTCTTATTGTAATACCTGAAACTATAGCGGAAATAATACCTTGTTTTTACAGTGTATGGCGTCAAAAATTATGACGTCATAGACACATGGCTATTACATACATACGAACTTGAAAAGCGTTCCTCTTCTCCCCCTGGGTGCATAATATATTATTAAGCTTATAACAAAAAAATTACTTTTCAACAGAGTAATAAATTTTTTAACCAAATAGCTTAATTTTCAACCTACAAAGACATTTTCTACGAAAACGAATTTTTAAAAATTTCAAAAAATGATTTTCGAAATATTAATTAAAAATTTATTAACTTCTTTTTCAGGAAAATAATAATTTTAAAATACTTGTTCCACATTTTTGTAAGAAAATTTTACATACGCTACCATTTATAAAATATATCAAGTAAATTCAATAAAGTTACTTATAGTTGAAAAATGTACAACAAGAAAGAAAAAATGATCACATTCCTTAAAAATGGATTTAAAAACTGCAATTTAATTATTTACAATGTTGCTAATATAGAAGGGGATAATTGCGTATGTATATAGATTGAATACATACATTTTTAATATATTTATAAAATGAAAATCAATAAACAGACAAAACTGAAATTCACAGTAAAAACTAGGCATTCATTTTTATCTGGGATCCTTTTTTGGGCGTTCTAATATGATCTCACAAATAGTCTATTTTAGTACAAGTTTCTGTCTTGTTTAGTTTGCTAACTTCAGATTGATGGATGATCCGAGATAGCGAACTAAATTGATTCAAAGGGTGCATTGTTTCAATTGATCCAAACTTCAATCTTACAAAAAACAAAAAAATAGATGAAAAGACCAGGGATCGGAACTTTTTAGGTTAGACCAGTCCGGGTGCTGACTGGACACTTATAATTCTTAAGGGTGCGGGTCCGAACGCGGACCCTTTAATTTCTTTAGGGTCCTGATCCATACCCGGACCCTTCTAGTTCTTAAGGGTTCGAGTCCAAAAAATGTGCCTTTTAAATTCTTAAGGGTACGGGTCCAGACCCGAACCCTTCAAGTTGTTAATAGTCCGGACCCGGATCCTTGAGACATACGGATGCGCAGTATAGTTACACGGTACCTATCGCTGCGCAGTAAAGTTGGGAGGTACTTTTAGATGCACAGTAGAGTTAAATATCAGTTACACATGCGCAGTCGAGTTTCATGACTTATACGGATGCGCAGTAGAGTTCCATACTACTTATAGCTGCGCAGTAATGTTGGGAGTACTTGTGTGTGCGCAGTAGAATTACACATCACTCACATCAGCGCAGTAGAGTTCCACGGAACTAACAATTGCGCAGTATAGTTACACGTCGCACATGGATACGCAGTAAAGTTAGATGGTACTTACATATGCGCAGTAGAGTTCCATGGAACTTGTGGATGCGCAAGTGAATTACGTGGCAAGCGGATTTCCGTAGTATAGTTACTCGACATGTATGGCTGCGCAGTAGAAGTACATAACACTCAAACCTGCGCAGTGAAATTCCATGACTTCGACGGATGCGCAGTAGAGTTTCATGCCACTTACAGATGCGCAGTATTGTTAGGGGTACTTATGTATGTACAGTAGAATTACACAACACTTACATCAGCGCAGTATAGTTACACGTTACTTATTATGGATACGCAGTAAAGTTAGACGGTACTTCTATATATGTGCAGTAGAGTTCCATGGAACTTGTGGATGCGCAAGTGAATTACGTAGCAAGTATGTCTGCGTAGTAGAGTTACGCAGCACCCATGGCTGCGCAGCAGAGTTACATACCACGTACGTCTGCGCACTAATGTTAGGTAGTACTTAGGGGTACAGAGCATGAATTTGGGGACAGAATTAAAAAATTCCAAAATTTGACTCCAATTTTGAAACTTATTAAATTAGTAGATTTCTGTGAAATTCAGTATGAGGGGGGTTTTCGGGGCACAGAACACAAATTCGGGGACAAAATTCAAAAAGTATACTCAAATTTTTAAGATTTTATAAAATTGGTTACTTTTCATGAGAGTCATAACAAGGGGGTTTTTCGAGTCTTGGAATACAAATTGGGAGTCAAAATTAGGGAATTCGGAAATTTGAGTTAAAATTTGGAAAATTGGACTAAACCTGTAGATTTCCATGAAAGTCAAAAAGGAGGGGGCTTTCGAGTCTCAAACTACGAATTTGGGTTCAAAATTGAAAAAGCGACTTAAATGAAACTAAGTGGATTTTTATGAAAGTCAATACAAGAGGGATTTTCAACTCACACAACACAAACTTGAGGTAAAACTCTAAAAATTTTAAAAGGAAACTGAAATTTTGATATATTTTTTAAATTAGTGAGTTTCTATGAAAGTCAGTAACAGAATGTTTTCTGAGTCACAGCATACAAATTTGGGGCAAAAATTCCAAAATTCCAAAAGTGGAATTAAGTCTAGGAAATATGATTAAACTGTTAGATTTCCATGAAAGTCGAGTACGAGAGGGTTCATCAAGTCATTGAACACAGAATGTTAACCTAAAATTTTGAAAATGATATTAATTTGGCAGACTTTCATAAATTCTAAAACAAAGGAGTTTTTCGAGTTCTAAAATACGAATTTTTACTGCGAAAAAAACCCTCGTATTAACTTTTACAGAAATATACCAGATTAATAACATTCTCAAAATTGATGTCAGCTTTTTGAATTTTCGGCCGCAAATTCTTCTTTTGTGACTCAAAAAACGTTCTCTTACAGACTTTGATGAAAATTGACCAATTAAATGAAAATTTCAAAATTTGTTTCAACTTTTTCAATTCTAACCTCAAATTCGTATTCTGTTACTTGAAACTTATTCTTACTGACTTTCAGGGAAATTTACCAATTAAATAGAAATTCCAAAACTTAGGTTGCTATTTTAAATTCTTGAATTTTGAACGAAAATTCGTATTATGAGACTCGAAAATCCCCTCCTTTCCTATTTTCATAAAAATCTATCAATTTAATAACATTTCACCAATTTTAAGTCAAATTTTGGAATTTTTTAACTTTGACCCCAAATTCCTTTTCTGTGCCGCGAAAGCCCTCGTACTGTCTATCATAGAAATCAAATAAGGTTATGAAATTAAAAAAATTTTAAGTTTATTTCTTGAATTTCTGAATTTTTCAACAAATTTATTTTCTGTGACACGAAAACCCCCCTTGTACTGACTTTAATGGAAACCTAACAATTTAACTACATTTTCAAAATTACAGTCAAATTTTTTAATTTTTGAATGTGGACTTTAAATTCCTTTCCTGTGCTCCGAAAACTCCCCTTGTGCTAAGTTTAATGGAAACCCAGTAATTTAATACAATTTTCAAAATTTAAGTAGGTTTTTTGAATTGTTGAATTTTTACCCCAAATTCTTGTTATATGCCACGAAAACCCCTCGTACTGAATCTCATGGATATTTAAATAACTTCAACAGCAAAAATTAATATCTTGAGCTGATATTTTTGTTGTATATTTTTTATCATTTGAGTGCGTCAAAAATATAGGATACCTTCATCTTGAAGCAAATCCTTCCGAAGGACTGAAAATATTCAGGAGTTTATATTTAGGTGAATTTGATGTTTTAAATTATTCCGACTGCTAAAAATTTTTTATATTGGACTCAAAAGTTATATAAACCAGTTCTGTTTGGGAGAAAATTTAGGTTTTTGTAAAAATTTGTTTTTTTTTGCTCCCATTTTTTTTAGACGAAATTCGAAAAACCGAAAGTGCCAATGTTTTTTATAAACATTATCCTACACTGTTATGCAAAAAAATATGAAAAATTGAAAATTAAACATTCGTAAAAATTAGTGTGGAACCGTCACACTCAGACGTCTCGAACTTCAGCCCTATGGGTTACGTTTGTTTCTAAACCTAACAGTTTAGAATTTGTTTGATCAGATTTAGTTGTTGGCAGATGATTTTCTTCTCGAGCCAATTTCAATCCACAAATCGACCTTATTATATTAGATTGGCGAATCAAACTGAAGTTCAATTGTTTTGTTGCGTGAACTGTTTTAAATCCGAATTAACTTCTAAATCGATCCCTAGTTTTTACAGTATGGGGAGTTATTACATTTAAGAATTATTTCACATAATTTTGATTGAATCATCAGAAAGATGCTTTCTGCAAAGGAACATTGAATTCAGCCTAAGATATTAGACAAAAATGTGGTGAACAAAAAAAAAATCTCCCATTTCTTCTTGCAGAATGCAGTTCCCAGGCCGACGGAAATCATAATAGCGAACGTAATCCTGGTTCTACTTCTGCTGGCAAACAACATTCGCCTGACCGGACTTCTGCAGAGGACCCTCGTTTTCGTGCCAGGTCCAGGTCTCCTGTTAGTAGGCCTCCTTCTATTAAAGTACTTGGATATTCACTTGAACAACTTGGATATATCCGGCTCATTCCCCGCACAAATCAGAACCGGCAATTCGAATTTCGAAGATACGTTTTTCCTGCCGGTACACCAATCAGACTGCGAACAGAAAAAAATAATTATGTGCCCGTGCCCATCCGAGAGTATATTGTATTATCAACATCCAATGGTGATGTTTTTGCAATATTGGAGAATAGTGGGATTCTTCGTGGAATATATAGGTCAAGAATTCGTCATTCGAAAGTAAAAATAAATATGATAAGCGGAACAGTTGATAATTTGACAGCAGATGAAATTAGAGATTGTCCAGTAGGCAGAAATCACCCAATCTTTCCACGAAATTTTATCAGAGCTTTTGCAGATTACGATTCGCTACAGTCCGTACTGAATCCCAATGGCGAACGTAATCCTGGTTCTTCTCCTTCTGCTAGACAACATTCACCTGACCGTACATCTCCTCAGGAGCCTCCACTTCGTGCCAGGTCCATATCTCCTCCAGGCAGGCCTCCTTCTGATGAAGTACTTGGATATACAATAGAAGAACTTGGATATGTTCGGCTCATTCCATGCACAAATCAGAACCAGCGATATGAATTTCGAAGATATGTTTTTCCTACCGATAAACCAATTCGAATGCGAATTGGTAATATAAGCTACGTGTTTGAGCCAACCAGAGAATATATTGTATTATCAAAATCCAATGGTGACGTTTTTGCAATATTGGATTATAGTGGGATTCTTCGTGGAATGTATAGGACAGATGGTGATCATTCGCGAATAAAAATGAATATGATGAGCGGCGCAGTTAATAATTTGACTCCAGATGAAATGAGGGAATGTCCAGTAGGCAAAAATCGCCCAATGTTCCCAAACAGTTTTATGAAGGCTTTTGCAAATTACAATTCGCTACAGTCCGAATGGAATCCTAATAGCGAAAGTCACCCTGGTTCTTCTTCATCTGACAGACAACATTCACCTGACCGGACTTCACCTCAGGAGCCTCCTCTTCGTTCCAGGTCCACATCTCCTCCGGACAGGCCTCCTTCTGATGGAGTACTTGGATATACAATAGAACAACTTGGATATGTTCGGCTTATTCCTTGCACAAATCAGAACCAGCGACTTGAATTTCGAAGATACGTTTTTCCTACCGATAAACCTATTCGAATGCGAATAGAACGGATGAACTATGAGTTTGAGCCAAACCGAGAATATATTGTATTATCAGCACCTGATGGTGACGTTTTTGCAATATTGGATTATACTGGGACTCTTCGTGCAATAATCAGCATGAAAAGTTATCATCCGAGAGTAAAAATAAACATGATGAGCGGCGCAGTTGATAATTTGAGTCCAGATGAAATAAGGGATTGTCCAATAGGCAAAAATCACCCAATCTTCCCAACCACTTTTCTTAGAGCTTTTGCAAATGAAAATTCACTACAGTCCGAACAGAATACCAGTGGCGAACGTAATTCTGGTTCTTCTTCTTCTGCAGCCAGACAACATTCACCTCAACGGACTTCTCCTCAGGAGCCTCCTCTTCCTGCCAGGTCCAGTTCTCCTCCGGGCAGGCCTCCTTCTTCTGAAGTACTTGGATATACACTTGCAAAACTTGGATATATTCGGCTCATTCCTCAGGCAAATCAGAACCAGCGATTCGAATTTCGAAGATACGTTATTCCTGCCGATAAACCAATGCGATTGTCATTAGGACGTAATATCTATGTGCCCGTGCCAACCCGAGAATATATTGTATTATCAACATCCAATGGTGACGTTTTTGCAATGCTGGAGTACACTGGAGTTCTTCGTGGAATGTATAAGGCAGATAGAAATCATTCGAGAATAAAAATAAACATGATAAGCAGTGTAGTTGACAATATGACCGCAATTGAAAAGAGGGAATGTCCTGTAGGCAAAAATTACCCAATCTTTCCACGTTGGTTCAATAAAGATGTTTCAAATGAAGATTCTCTACAGTATGTGTATCACTAATGCAACAGAAAAAAGATAAACTAAAGTTTAATATTCTTTGTAATGCGTAGACGGATCAAAATTAAATTAAAAGTTTTAAATGCCAATGCATTATGGTTATCAAAGCTTCTTTCCTCTTACCTTTTTCTAATCCCCATAAGGTCATACACATTTTTTTCTTCAAATATTCAAAATTCAGAGATTTTTGAAAACACCATATCCCCTAAACCGCTAACAGAATTTTAATGATTTTTGCAGCTGTAGCGTACAATATATGGGAATTTGAATGAAATTAAAAAATGAATAAAAATTTTGAATGCAAGAAAGGAAATAAAAAATAAATGTTGATTCTGTTCTTGTTCGTCTATTACTTGGTAAACAACTTTCATATTCTCATTATCTTTTGGATTCAATGCGCAGGTGTGTGTGCAAGCGGAAAATGATTGATAAGTAATATTATTTGTTATAAAAAATTATAATATCAAATAAAATTGTAATATAATTACCAATTATTCTTTTAAAAGTAATATTTTGACAATAAAATTACTTGCTTTTATCGACAATGAGTAGTAGATCATAAGAAGGTTTCATTCGATAGCATTCGTTAATTTTATAAACAAACAACTGGAAAATTCTGACAATATCATTTAAGAAAGATTAAGGAAGAATCGATTTTTCTCTTCCTAGTGATGTCTACAGTATTTTTTTATTTATAATTTATATAATTTTTTATATAATTTGTTTACAAAATGAACAAATAGCATCGTGATCAAGTATCATCTTCTCCAGAAAATCGATCAATTTTAAGACAAAAATAAAATACTCAAATTTTCAGTAAAAAATTAATTTTCAACAAAAGAAAACTAATTTTCATAAAAGAGTTTAATCTTCAGCCAATACAATAAAGTTTTGACAGGGTCGTTAAACTTTCAACCAAGCAGCTCAATTTTCATCCGAAAAGGTTGGATTTTTAATGAAAAATGTAATAGTTTAATTTTCAACCAAGAAAGGTGAGTTTGCAATGAAAAAGTAGATAGTTTAATTTTCAACTCACAAAAATTAATTTTCAACAAAAAAAAAAAAACGAATTTTTAACAAAATAGTTTAACCTTCAACCAATAAAATGAAGTTTTAGTAAAGCTGTTTAACTTTGAACCAATTGGTTAAATTTTTAACCAAAAAAGGGCTTTGAAGACTACAGATCTTTATTATTTTAAGGTGTTTCAAGTGATTTACAAAGATTTCGTATGATTTCTCGCGATTTCAGAAATTTGAAAAAATTTCTTATGATGCAAAGATTTGAGTCATTATATAAAAAAAAAAACGTAACCTGACAGAAAAAGAAGGACTTTTTTGGAGACCTGTATTCGTAATCTCATTCTGTCTTGAGTAATTTGCAAATTTAATTTCTGAGGGAAATTTCCAACTTGAAAAATTTATTTAATTTAAAAGTGAAGATTCTCTGCATTCGGTATACCACTAATTCAATTTAAAAATATATAAACTAGAAATAATATTTTTTCTAATCCGAAGCCAGTGGATTATGGTTCGTAAGGCTTCTTTCTTTCCGTGTTTCGAAAAAATGGAAAAAATAAGTACTTGTACAAACTGTTTGTGAATTCCCCTGCATTGTGCCTGAAAAATTCCCCAAAAAAGGAAATAAACGAATTTTAAGAGTAATATTTGTTTGTTTAGGAAATTCGGGAATTAGGTAAATAGTTTTAATTTGTTTGAACAATATTTATGCGCTGTAAATCGTGAAAATTTATTATTTTCTGGAATTATTGACGAAGCTGATGAATGTTAAGAGTGATATTTTTTGTGATAAACAATTTTGAATTATTCAAAAAATTAATATCACCTGCTCCTTTCCATAGGAAAGTTGGAGTGAATTCTAGTTTTGTCAAGTCTCTTACACTATGTAGCTTTTTAATCAGTATTTTCTTATCTCAACGAAACTAATCCAAATAAAACAACTATCCATAACGAAACTTAACAAAAATTGTTTGAAAAGATAATTATGCTTTAACAAATTAGGGTCTAATTTCTGAGATAATAAAATACTGAACATTTAGCGGCACACATAGTGTAAGAGATTCGAAAAAACTAAAATTGTCTATACAATTGATCAAATGAAATTTTAACAAAGTAGTTCAACTTTCAAACACGTAGTTGATTTTTTAAGCAAGAAGATCAGTTTATTACGAAAAAAGAGTAATTTAAAACAAAATATATAAATTCACGACAAAATTGTTGAAGTGTTAACTAAAAATGATTAATTTTCAACCAGTAGTGAAATAGGTTAATAAAATTAATTTTTAACAAAGCAATTCAACTTTACACTTGAAAAAGTCAAATTTTTTTCAAATAACTCAAAAAAAGTCGCACGATACTAGCTCTGTACCTTTTCTTAACCTGTTATCTGCTGATACCAAAAAAATTATGATATCAGCTCAAGACCGATTTCAAAAGTAAACTAGGATCTGTCTGTATGTATGTATGTCTGTCTGTATGTATGTATGTCTGTCTGTATCCTACAGGCACGATAACTTTCGAAAAAGTTGATCATATTGGATTGAGCTTTGGCACACTTTTTTAAGGCCTGAAAGGAAAGGACGAGTTCGTTTGCCAGCTATTTTGGATAACAATTCAAAAAGTTAGAGCATTTTCAAAATTTTTGAGAGCATTATTTAAAATTTTTTCAAATTCTATTCACGGTTATTCGTAATACTCAGAAAGTCAAACCATTTATCTTGTCGTCTTTTTTAGATAAACACAAAATTATCAGAGTTATAGCATTGGCAAAACTAAAGTAGCTGTGAATTCGATCTCGAGTGTTTCCACTTTATTTGTATTTATATTTATATGGGGCATCCACACACACACATCCACATACAAACACACACACATCCACATACAAACACACACACACATCCGGATAGTTGCTTAGAAAATTGTATTAGACATTTTTAAATTGAATAAGGTTTAATTAAATGAATTTAAAATGTTTAGAAAATGTTACCATTACAAAGCTTCCTCTATGAGGAAGCAAAAAAAACGGAAATGAAAATTTTAAGCCAAACAACGCACGACATGACATAAAGTCAAGAGAATAAAAACATAGCATTTCCAAATCTCTAAAAGATTACCATAACAACTTCTTCACTTGTCTTGAAAAATCGAAAATTCAAATTTTGAGCTCACAAAACATAATGAAAAATAAAAAATTTCATTTTGCGGTCACAACTATGCAAGACACAAAAAAAGATGAATCAAAAAAAATTGTGCACTTAAAAAAGGTCTACAAATTTGTTGTTAATCATTTTTTTATAGTACGCGTGGTTTTATTTCTAATCATGAAAAATAACAATAATAATTAAAAAAATTAAATTTTTAGAAAACCGACACAAGAATCGAAAAAAATTAATAGACAAAACTTGTTCACTTAGAAGAGATCTACAGATGTGTTTTCAATCATTTTTGATGAGCTGTATAGTTTTTGTGTCGATCGTAAAAAATACCATGGGACATTAAAAAAATTAAGTTTTTGGAAAACCAACACAAGATTCGACAAAAATGAATAAAGAAAATTTGTTCACTTGAACAACGTAAGTGAAAACTTAGTTTTTGTCTTAAACGTAAAAAAATACATTTGTTAATCGTGAAAAATGACATTACAAATAAACAAATTAAAAATTTAGGAAAAAGACACGGGGTACAATAAAATGATTAATAGCAAAATTGTTTGCCTAAATTAAATCTAAAAATTTGTTGCTGACCTTTTTTTCTCACGAGACGCGTGATGAGAATGTGTTCGTTAGAGCCGAAGGAGCTTTCACATAAGAGAATTCACATTCTCTAAATTTCAGTTGTCCATTGTTTGACCTTTGATTTAAAAATTCCTATGCAAACATGTGGGGGAAGTACAATGACGCGCGCGTGGTGCCCGGTAAATACATTATCGAGCGCGAAGCGCGAGATCCAATAGGTGCGCGCGAAAGCTAATTTTCAGATCTACTTTAAGCGAAGAATTTTGTTATTCAACAATTTATTGTACCTTCCGTCGTTTTTCAAAAATTTTATTTGTTTCTTTTTAATGTTATTCTTCACGATTAAAACACAAAAAAACTACGCTTCCTATAAAAAAAAAGTTCAAAACAAAATAGATATAATTTATGAATCAGATTTGACAAGTTTATTAGAAATAAGAACAGATAAATGGTTATAATGGGTATATGCCTGATGGGTAGCTACGACAACGCCACCGATTTAGAACTATTGTGAAGAAATTTGAATTTCAATTCAATATTAACGAGAAATCTTATAGTAAACAATTAATTTTAAACCGAAGATTAAAATTTTTGATTAAAATGAACTGGCATTCACTGCTTTCTTTCATAAACATTGCCCAAATAACTTCGAGATACCCAATAGTTCGCGTGTCAGATGGCACTGTTGTCAAAGTCACAGAGGTATCCTTCAGGCTTATAATAAAAACTTGCATCTACCTTCCTACGCTTGAAAGGGCAAGAGAGGTGTGTTGTCGGTTGGATCTCCGCCTATTTTGTAGAGCAACGACAGAACTCTGAGGATGTTTGTGTGAGTTACTTGAGAGTGACTCAGGTGATGAAACGATGCATAGGCACTTTTCACTAGCTGTAGTGCGATACACCGTCCTAAACAGCTACCGAATCCACACTTGAGTTCGTTTCGCGGATGTATAACACTGCGGACTTTACCTGGAAATAGACTCATACGACGACCGAAAGTCTCAGCCGAAGAAACTTAGTTCACAACATGATGATTCGTTGCTTAGTTCACGAGGACTTGAAGCACGCGATTCGTATATCGAAGTTGTCAGTTTGACTGCTAGAAACGTAAGAGTAAGCTCTGGATAAATGCCACCCGCCCCTGGTGATTTAAAGGGACAGAAGGACCCTAGGGCCCATTCCACCTTTTTGTAATCAATGACCTTAGCGGCGAAATTCCAGTCGGCCCTCTCCGCCTCTTGGCCCCAGCGTTCCTCCTCTTGGTCAGTTCGGATTCGCTGAAAACCCGGGAAGTGAACTTCTATCAGGTGATTCAGCGCAGCTTCTTCGTCTTCGGTAAACTCACCATTATCGAGCCTTATGAGCCCGAGGCGAGCTTCCAGATTTTTCGCCAGGATCTTGTGAAGCCTTGTTGCTTCCGGAATGTCTTTCGATTCCTCGCAGAAGCCCCTCCAATCCTCCTGCTTACACTTTCTTATAATTTTATTATATTCGTACTGGGCCGTCTTATAGATTTCCCAGTCTGAAGGCAATTTAGTTCTATTTGCCCTATTGCACAACATTCTTTTCTTTTTACGGAGTCTCTCCAGGCAGGTTGTCCACCATTCTGATCCCTTCCTAGACTTAATTGTACTTTTAGGGCAATTGTTCTCGTACGATGTAGTCAGAGCCCTTCACAGAAAATCCGCGGTGTGCTTTAACTCATCAATGGTACTATCGCTTGTGGGGAATTCCGCAAGCCTCTTTTTGAGTTTTTCTTTATATGAGTCCCAAAGTATATTTCTGGGGTTTCAGATCTTGGAAACCACCGGTTTTCCTAGGGTTAATCGAAACACGAAACATTTGTGTTCCGAGAGAGAATCCTCATCAAAGACTCTCCAGCCCACTACCCTGCTCCACAATACACCCGAACATAGAGTCAAATCGAGAACCTCACTCCTGTTTTTAGTCTGTAATGTGGGAGTTTCACCCCGATTCTGAATCTCCAGCTCTGTGCTCGCTCTGTATACAATTAAATCTCTTCCTCTGTCATTGGTGTTTGTGCTTTTCCACACCGTGTGGTGAGAGTTTGCATCATAGCCCAACAGCAGAGGAATCTTGTTCTCTTGACACTGCTCTGGAGCAGAACCTGGGCGCCAAGATCGCTTCCATACCCTTGGCGGCTATGCATGCCCTTGGCGTATTTTCTCGTGGCCCCTTATACATGGAGCCACATCCTGACAAGCTACTAATCCTTTCCCTGTATAACCAGGGCTCTTGGATCAGGGCAATTCCTTCCTGCACCACTGACAAACGACTGGCTAGAACCGCCGAGGCGCCTTTGCTGTGGTGCAGATTAATCTGCATCATGGGGATTCTCGTCTCAGCCATTACGAGGCTAATTCAGGGACCCTAGAAAGAGTCAGTAATCCAGAGCCGCAAGGGCTCCAGAAGTTCACACCGCTCGTGGTGGACTGCCCCTGAGGAGCCTTCCACCACTGGCGGTGGGTTAGAAGAGTGTGATGGAACGGGCCCCTCATTGTTTTTGTTTTGTTTGTCGTGTTTCATTCAATTGTCCCACGAGAAGCTAGGGAAATTAGAAACACCCCCTGCAGACCCCACATGGAGGGGGCGGGTCTACATTCTATGGGATTAGACCTGGTTTCCCGAAGTCCCCGTTAACAGAGGTAAGTACATGGTAAAAATGTTGATTAATTCAATAAATTGAAAATAATAATGATTTATTATCATTTTAACTTTGCAGTATTTAAAAACGATTGAAAAATAAAACGTAAATAATAAAAAATTAAACCACTTGAAAGTGATAGATATTATTAACCTAATCTTAAAATCCGATATACATTCCTGTAAGACATAATCATGAAATATTTCAAGCCTTCATTACATGTATTTGAAGTCTTTCGTTGAGGTGTGAATTTTTGAAAACAAAAATCAACCCAAACCTCCTAATAGCCAACAAGAGAAGGAAACCGAATCGTGAAGTCGAGCGACTCCGAAGTCCGACCCGAGCGAGCTCGGCCCGAGCCACGGGTTCGTGCTCGTGCACTTTCGAAATTATACGAGGATGGCCGACGCAACGCGTAACAGAGCCGTCTCACCGACACGCTACGTTTGCATGTATTCATGATCCAATTCACTCATGGTCTAGCCAAACAACGTCCCATTTTCGTCCAAATCGCGCATACCAGCTCCGCGGCCATGTTGGTTACCATTCAACACAGCCGCCAGCTGTAAATTTATTCAATATGGCGGTGAAGCTGGTATCGTTGCTGATTGGCTGCAATTTTTTTTACTTGCGCGTGGCTAGACCTGGTGTGAATTGGATCATGCATGTATTGCTTCAAGATGGGAGAGTGGTGGGGGCCGAAAAATCCCACGTTCTGGGACCTCTGATATGAGGACGATGGTTGTGGCGGTGACCCCTGTGGCGATGAGACTGGCGATTGTGTTGAAGGCCACTCCAACTCTGAGAAGTGTATTGGTGATGATGTGTCGGAATCTATCACCAGCTCCTCTGTTGAAGACGACAATGATGAAGGAGATGATGAAATTAGTAGCTTCCATCGAGCCATCTGTAATCAATATATTTAATTAGTTTTCTATAACAACAAGTAGTAACTATTTATGGACAAAATGTCAGAACTCACCTCATTTGAATCATAATCAAAGATTTCCTTCATAATATCTTCTGCTTCCTGGTCGAAGAGAAGGTAGGGTGGAGAAGCAAGAGGACTATCTTTTGTCTCAGCCATCTTCTTCACTCTCGAACCGCTGCTGCTTCTGGCGCTGCTGCTGCTGCTACTGCTGCTAGCTACCTGAAACAAATGATGCCAGTCGACTGTGCTGGCACTCTTTATATCCTCAGATCCCCACTCACTCATCACTATCCCACTCCCGACCTTACTTGGTGGCGGGGAAATCCCAGCGCGGACCAAGCCCACGCGAAACATGTGGAACACCAGCGCGCGCGTGCAGGACACACTGAGGCGACACACAGTATGTCGGTAAAGTACGGGCAGACTGAGAATCAATTCGCCGGCCGACAAATGCATTACCGATTGTTGATACATTGATATTAGTGCTGGCAGAAAGTACTGAGTGACGTCATCAGTTATTTACACCCGATTTATAAGGTAGGCTACTGATATAGCGACTGACGCTCCATCTATGGCTGGAGATGTGCGTTATCGACGGCCCCTGTTTTACCGACCTATGGTAAAATGATAATATCAAAAATTACTGACCTCCCTGTTTTACCGAACGATGGCAAAATGATAATATAAAAAGTTATCGACATCCCTGTTTTACTGACTGATGGTAATATGGTTCCCTACCTTACCGACATATGCTAAAATGATAATATACAAAATTACCGACCTACCTGTTTTACCGAATGATGGTTATATGGTTCCCCACCTTACCGACATATTCAAAAATAATATAAAGAATTACCGAACTCCCTGTTTTACCGACTGATGGTAACGTGTCTCCCTACCTTACAGTCTAATGATGAAATGATAATATAAAAAATTACGTACTTACCTGTTTTACCGACTCATGGTAATAAACTGTTTTACCGAACAATGGTCACTTAGCACGGAACAGAACCCTCCTTTTGTCGGTGGCGCCATCTGTTGGTAAGTGGCCTGATAGCCCCCTAGCCCTACTACTATCGAAAAAAATCGCGAATCTAACAAATTTTTTCGAATAAAACTTACGTATTTCACAAAGGAGAATCTGAATCTGTGATAAATGGGGTTCCCATTTGAAATTACAAAGTTACCCCCGACTTCTGCCTCCTGTGAGGGTGGGGTGGGGTAAATTTGTTCAAAGTCAGTTTTCCTCCTCGAAAATAAAAAGTTTTTATTACGGATATTTTTTTCATAGGATGTGTATTTTTTGAGATATTTTGATGTCTCACGTTAAAAAAAACACTCAGTATATAATTCTATAAAAGAAGGTGCAATTTGGATTTCACTTGAAAGTGTCCTTTGAGGGGAAACAGTTTCGTGCCTTCAGCCAAGAGCCTAGAGCTACTGCGCTTGTGTTAAAGCCGTGCACTGGTTGGCCGCAGTTCGTGCCCAATTGAAAATAAGTACTGAAAACAATTCTTTCAATTAAAATAAATAATTATTATAAAATGCACAAGAATGTATATAAATTATGTAGCTTTTGATATCAGGCAAGAAAAAAATTGATAACACACATAGTTTTCAAGTCTATTTTCATTGAATTCCAAAGACTCACTTATATTTCACAACTAAATGTTAGTCAACACAATGTGCATAAATTCTTGTGTATTTTATAATAATTATTTATTTAATTACAAGAATTGTTTTCAATGCTCATTTTGAATTGTGCACCAACCGCGGCCAACTAGCAAGCGGCCCCCACGCAAGCGCAGTAGCTCAACGCTCTGGGGCGATTGATTATTCTAACTTTACGTCATACTCGGTCGGTAACGTCGAAATCAATAAGGCTATTATCACTTGGCGGAGTGCAAAGCATTGTTTACATAGGAGTTTAACTAAAATTAATTTTTTTAGACGAAAGTAAGTGAAAAGTTGTGATATCTCTTTGCTTTTCAGATAGAAAACCTATTTCTCTAATTATTGTTGGCAATTTGGAAAGTGTCCGATTTGGCAATCCATCAAGAATAATCATAATGTGCCGCGATTGAGGTTATAACCTAAATTGCCGGCGTCTTACAAGTCATAAGACTTTCTTATTTGTTGAGTAATGCATTTTTAATTGGAATTTCCGGAAAATTGCGTTGCGGTAGGTTATAAGAGTCTTTTCAGCAAAGTAGTATTATCCTTTTTTCGATTTCCGGATTTGATTGGAACTAATAAATCGGATGAATTGAAATAATTGTTAATGAGAGACCAGTGAGCGTTGCACGAGATCATAAATTGTGGAGTTTCTATCATTAAGTTTGTATTCCTACAAGTTAGACACTTTATAATAAGTAAAATATTTCAGTATTTAAAGCTTACATCATTTATACGAGAGTAACGATTAATGTCTACAATTTTGAAAGCAGTGGTCAGTTATAAATTACGATTTGTAGGTTTATAGTTCAACCTGTGTTGTTTTTAACAGTTTATATATTAAATAAATTGGTTTAACGCACTACAAAAATTCCAAAACTGTCACCACCAACAGTCACAATAATGCAACCTAACCTCAATCAAGGCACATTATAATTTTTCTTGATGGATTGCCAAATCGCACACTTTCCAAATCGCCAACAATAATTAGAGAAATTGGTTTTCTGTCTTAAAAGAAAAGCGATATCACCATTTTTTACTGACTTTCGTCTAAAAAAATTAATTTTAGCCAAATTCCTAAGTTAACAATGCTTTACACTCCATGATGTGATAAGGCCTCATAGATTTCGACGTTACCGACCGAGCGTGACGTAATGTTAGAATACTCAATATGCTGATCATGTGCCAACCTAATCTCGTTGGTAGCCGGGTAGCTGGTACATATACGTACTACTTATGCAATGTATATGATAAGATATAGCGAAATTGATAATAAGAATTAGGAATATGATATATTTCACACGTGGCACATACTTTATAGATCATTTGATATGTATTAGGTATAGGTATCAGGACAATATTCATGGAAAATTTGTGAAATTGTTATATAATTGTTGAAAAGTATTTATGAAACCTGTTTATTTTTTCCATTACAGTGTTCAAAGAGAAGGATGAAAAGATCATTGTGATTATATCATATCCATGGAAGAAAAAATGTTTGTATCGACAGCCTAAGATATTCGAAGATTAGCTTTTCAGCTAGCAGTAAAGTTACAAATGAAACACAATATCAACATCGAAGATGAAATGGCAGGAGCAGATTGGCTAAGGAATTTTATGGAAAGACATCCTCAACCATCATTTCGCAAACCAGAGCCAACCCCAACTGAGCGAACAAGAGGGTTTAATAAAGTCGAAGTAAACAAATTTTACAACCTTCTTCAGGAGACTATTATACAGAACTTTTCAGCTCTGAAAGAAAAGCATCAAGTAGCCTATCGAAAATCAGCTGAAGCAGCTGGTTATTATGTTCTCACAATTCAGGATCCTAAATATGGTAAGAAAATGTTTGCTGAGGAAATTTTCATTCAACTGCGTGAAAACTAAGGTGTAAACACTCGGCCTCAGGCCGTGAAATTATTCAGAGCAACCATTAATTCAAATTTATGAGCATAAACTACCTCTCTTAACATAAGAAACAGATGGATTTTTGAGACAAAAACAATCAAAAAAGAGGGATGTTATAGGGAAATTGTCCCCACTCTAAAATGAGATCAGTGGGCTACATATTTTGTAGCGCGATAACCCAACGAATCAGTTCCATTTTAGTCCTAACTTACGTGTTTGTAAAAGTATTTTGAACATAGAAGCACTGTATTGCTGATTAACAATTCAGTCTAATTACAAAACTAATCATCTTCCTAGATCCGTTGCACTAAGTCAAATAGCGAAAGCTGTAGCGAAGTAATTGGAGGTAAGCACCGTATGCTGAAGTTGGGCAAAGATACCAAGCAAAGTGTTTTGAGGGAGACTTTCAAACCTATAATCAGACACTGCAAAAATTAGCAAATACAAAGAAAAATAAATATACGAATAATAAGATTCAGAAACAAACAGATGAAGTTGAAACAGATAATGGCAATCTTTCTTTCGCGACTGCTGCTGATGATTAGGAACATGATGCAACTATGCAAGAAAAAAAAACTGTGCAAGAAAAGTTTGATGAAAACGATGAATCTACTGGTTTATGGTGTGCGTCAACTTACAGATTGATGGTTCATGATTGGTGAATGGTGATATCCATGAACTTTGAAGATCAATATAGCAAGAATGGCGAAAAACTGGTTCATAAAAGTAGATTTGTTTGAACTTTTGTTAAAACTAAAACCTGATGAAACTTACATAATCCCTGATGATCTAAAAACTATAAACAATTTCTTGTTGTTACAAATGCACATAGGAAAAATTACAGTTCCTCTAAACCTATTCGCTCAAATACTGCAAAATATAAAAGTATTATAGAGCTAACATTAAGCTAGGCTTATATTAGGCTGGATATGCATTACTATTAATCTATAGTTAAACTATCGTAATTTTAAGCTTGAGTTAAACTAGTCTTAAGATAATTTATTTGTGAACTAGAGGTTAAAGGTTTTTCAAATGAAGGAAATGATAAATTCGCATACACTTGTTTATTAATAATAAATATCAATATATTTACAATTTTTATTTACAATGTGTGCTTACATACTACTTAAAATCTATATTCAGACATTCCCTATTTACAATACATCTATTCAATATCCACATTCATTCCCTTATCTTCTAATTCCTTAATTCTATAGGGTCCCTATGCCAGGTTAGCTGTACTCACTGGCAATATCTAATTGTCCAAAGGACTTGACGCTTTCTGACATTGCTTTATAGTTTTATGTAGCCCTGATCCTATATATACTGCGTTTTGTAAGTTCGAATTTTGTAAGCAGTTAATGTAGTCGTTGAAGTCAATTTCCTTTTCAACAACACCTGCTTTTACATCTTTAGATTTATTTGTAATGTCTTGGACATTAGCGCGGATGCTATACATTTCGCTGTGCAAACCGAAAAATGCAGTCAAAATTTTAGGACAATACTCGTCTTCCATTAGACCTAAGACCATTTTGTTTTCTTGCCAAAGATATTAGGACGGCAGACGGACCTGTCGAAATTATGGATATCTTCTTTTTATTAGCGTAAGTGATTGGACATCTTACTTCGTAAATAAAAGTATCAGTGTCTGTGTATAGAATTTTACAGTTTTTTTTATACTTTGGTATGCATTAGTGATATCCAGCACATATATGAGTTTGTTCAACAAAACCTCAGTTTTCCTAAGTTCTACAGTTAAAGATTGCGCGGCTGTGAAAACTTTATAACGAGTTTAAGATCTACATGTTTCGCACGTTCTCCATTGTTTTTCCGTAAACCGCATTGCTCAATCATTAAAATAAATTTTTCTCGAATTCGTTTTTAGCATCTGCTTTTTTCAGTATTGTAATCTATATATTTTTTAAGCTAGGGTGTTTAGAGCGTTCTTCAAAGCTTGTTCAAGTGCAAGGTAATGGAGAACGTGTTTGCGCTTGGTTATTAAAATGATTCTCCTGCTTTGACACTGGTGGTTTCGAGCGTTTAGGACAGAATGGCAAATCGTTGTGAGCATCATGAATTTTTTCCGGATAATCCAAGTCTACTTCTAAAATATAGCCAACAGAAAGAACAACATCGGGGACATTGGAATTGAAATTAATATCTACCTGCACGCTCCTGTACGTGTTCCTTTGCCAGAACAAGGACCATATCTCGTACAAGAAACGTTACATGGTCAGCATTAGGAATTGAGACACGAACCTGTACACGAACCTGTACAGGATCATGCAGGGTACGAGGCAACCCTTACGGGAACTTGTACACGTCCTATGTGTCCACGAATGAACATGTAGGGGATCCTGTAAAGAATCTAGCACGGTTTCCTCCGTATCGACAAAACTTTATTGTCATTAATTTGATGATGCGAAGGAACATAGATAAATATCTCTAATACTTTGCCTTTTTTCATAACCTTGAAGAATGCAACTCACAAGCGAGAGAGATAATCCTGTACAGGAACCCTAGTGAAACTAATCCACCAGGGTGCGCTACGACCTAGCTCTCTCGCTAGTGAGTTGGATCTTCAAGGATATACAGAGAGGCAATGGATCAAAGATATGTATCTATGTTCCTCCGCATAATCAAATCCATGATATTCAAATTGTGCCGACACGGATGAAACAGTGCTATATTTTTTACAGGATCCCCTACATGTTCATTAGTGGCCACTTAAGACGTATACACTTTCCCGTAAGGATCCCTTGTCCCTGAATGTTCGTGTATAGGTTCGGGTACAGGTTCGTTTCTCGATTTTTTATGCTGACCCTGTAACGTTTCTTGTACCAGACATGATCCAAGTTCTAGCCAAGGAACAGGTACAGGAATAGTTCAGGGATCCCGTAGAGGGTTTTCTAGCAGGGTACATTTGGTACCGACTCGAAACCACCATAGGGAAACAATTGTGTCATTACCCGACCATATACGTTGTTTGCATCAAAGTATACAAGATAAATGATTCCCTTATTTTAATTATAAACTTCCATGTATGAGTTATTTGCTCTGGGATAGCGGTTAGAGCATCGACCAACTCCATTTATAATACCTAGCTCAGTAAACATTAGTTTATTAATGTCAGTGAGGAGTTCTAATTTTATCCCAGTAAGCTTTAACATGGCATCCCAGGTTAAACAATGAGTCGTATAGCAATGTGCTGCATCTAAACTGTACGTTTTTGGACACTTTCCGGAAATTTTCGAAGATATCTCCAGGTAACAACATGTCCGTTTTCGTGTGCAAGTCAACCATCCATGGCAATTGGGCATAAGAAAACAGTTTCAACATCTTCAGCTAATTGCTGCATTTCGAATAATACCCAATACTGAATATTTCATGGTGTTGGAAAACTTCAGTATTGGAATTATTTTCTTGCTATTTCTCAGCCGGTCTAAGGAAACATTCCTAATATGCATATTTAATCAACGGGACCTTCTCCTTATTACTATAAATTTTAAATTCTACGAAATTCTTACATTTAGATAATTTACGAATGGTTTAAATTCTTAAAACCTTCTCGATGGGTAGCCAATGTTGCTGCACTTGTGAAGTAGCGAAGGCATTTATTTATTGCAGTTTACAAGCGCAGATAAATCTTTGATTCATAACATAGTGGAAGTTGGAAAAGCCTTGGTCATCGTCATCGAGACTCCCATCAACGTAATGGTCTTGAATGTGTAGAAGATTAACATGTTCTTTTTTTTCAGATGTTAGATGCAGAGGTAGAAGAGTGTAGTTAAATTTTCTTCTATTTAGACCATATACATTGGTAGAGATATTATTTGATTTTTCGAATTTATGTAGTATATCTGAAAATGAAACAATATTCAATTTAAAAAATATATCTCCAGACTTCACGCCCATTCTCCTAGCTGCCTCTTTTCCCTTTTTCAAAAAAAATTCCTCCTTTTACCCTGTTTTCAAAAAACTTTCTTCTTCTCGTTATTTCACTTAAATGCGAACTAAATTAATCGATTTTTTAAATTAAATTTATTCAGAAAAAAGATCTTCTCCTTTCGCTCCGCTGGGATACGAACGCTAGGTCACCTGATTTTAGGTCAGGTGCTCTAACCACTGATCAACTAGAGAGATCAGGGGAAGAATCCTTTTTCTGAAATGCGCTTTATTTTGCAAGATGACACAAGTCAATTTTTACTAGGAATCTGTATTATCATCGGTGATGGTAACGCTCGATTAGAAGAGAAATCCTTTCACACACACTGTGAAAATGGAAATCTACAATATCGATCAAAGTTATATCCTCTAATACAGAAAATCTTCAACGTCATCTCAGACTAGATGGAGCTATAAATTAAAAAAGAATTTTAATTAAATTTATTCAGAAAAAAGATCTTCTCCTTTTGCTCCGCTGGGTAGGAGAAGATCTTTTTTCTGAACAAATTTAATTTAGAAAAATTTTAATTTATAGCTCCATCTAGTCTGAGATGACGTTAAAGATTTTCTGTATTAGAGGATATAACTTTGATCGATATTGTAGATTTCCATTTTCACAGTGTGTGTGTAAGGATTTCTCTTCTAATCGATCGTTACCGTCTCCGATGATAATACAGATACCTAGTATAAATTAATCAAACGCAAATGCAAAATTCTACTATTTGGTTCAAAATTCAACTATTTCGTTGAAAATTCACATATTTTGTTGAAAAGTCATATGTTTGTTCGAAAATTTATTTTTGTTATTGAACATTAAAGTCTTCGGGAAAATTCGTCTTTTTGAATTGAAAACTTAACTATTTGGTTGCAAGTTCAACTGTTTTGTTGAAAAATCGTCTATTTTGCTTGAAGGTTCAACGATTTGATTGAAAATTCATCTTCAAAGGTTTCAAAATCAAGGGTTTCCTACAACAATCTACTTTTTAGTTTGAAAACTCAACTTTACTGAAGAAAATTCTTTTATTTTGATAGAAAATATTTTTTGGTTGAATTCAGCTGTTTTTGAATTCAAATACAAATTTTTTTTGGTTCCAATATCAACTATTATATTTTTCATTGAAAATTCATTTTTTCTTGTTGTTTAAAATTTAACTACTTGGCAGAAAGTTGAAATACTTTGTTAAAAATAAATTTTTTTGGTTGAAGATTTATCTCTTTAGTTGAAAATTGTAACTATTTTGTTAAAAATTAATTTTTCAACTAAAAATTGAATATTTGGTTGAAATAACTGTTTTTGATTAAAAATTGAAGTCGTTTTGGTTGAAATGTCAACTATTTTATTGTCTGTTGGGAGTTAATCGTTTTTTTTTTTATTAAACATTCATCCCTTTAGTTAAATTATTATTAATTATCTCTTTTGGTAAACATTTCATCTGTTTTGGTTGAAGATTCAACTGTTTGAATAAAAATGATCTTTTTTGGTTGAGGATCAACTATTTTGTTGGAAATTTGTAGTTTTTGGTTGAATTCGACTGTTTTTCATTTAAAATAAAATTATTTTTTTTAGCAATATCAACTATTATTATTGTAAACTATTAATTATTTCTCGTTGTGAATTCATCTTTTTTTTCTTGAAAATTCAACTGCTTGGTTGATAATGGAACTATTTTGTGAAAATATCATTTTTTTGTTGAAGATTCACCTCTGTAGTTGCAAATTTAATTTTTTTGTTAAATTCGTCTTTTGGGTTTGGTTGAGGATGCAACTTCTTCTTTGAAAGTTCGTCGTTTTTGGTTGAATTCAACTTTTTTTGATTCACAATTAGAATCTTTTTTGGTTGAAATGTCAAATTTCCCATTTTTCGTTGAAAATTAATCTTTTTTGGTTAAAAATTTAACTACTTGATTGAAAGTTGAACTACTTTGTTAAAAGTTCATTTTTTGGCTTGAAGATTCATCTCTTTGGTTCAAAATTGTAACTATTTTGTTGAAAATTCGTTTTTTTTTGGTTAAAAATTAATTTTTAAACTGAAATTTTTACTATTTGGTAAAAAAACTAGTCCTGTTTGGTTGATATTCGATTGTTATTGTTGTTGAAAATTAATCTCTTTTGGTGAAAATTTCATCTGTTTTGGTTGAAAATCCAACTGTTTGATTAAAAATTATTCCGTTTTGGTTGAGAATAAACTTTTTTTTAATTTCGTAATTTTTGGTTAAATTCAGCTGTTTTTGATTTGAAATGAAAATCTTTTCTGGTTGCAATATCAACTACTATTATTATCAACTATCGACTATGTTTGTTGAGAATTATAAAAGATAATTTTTTGGTTGAAAATTCGTTTTTTTTTTAGTTTGGTTGAGGATGCAACTTCTTTATTTAAAGTTCATCGTTTTTGGTTGAATTCAACTTTTTTTCATTTACAATTAGAATCTCTTTTGGTTGAAATATCAAATTCCACATTTTTTGTTGAGAATTAATCATTTTGGTTGAAGATTCAAGGACTTGGTTGAAAATCAATCTGTTTTGGTTGAGTATTAAAAAGTTTTTGATTTATAGTTAAAATCTTTTTTGTTTGAAATATGAACTATATTTTTTGTTGGGAATTCATATTTTTTGTTGAAAATTCAACAACTTGGTTGAATGTTCGTTTTTTGTTATTTTCAACTAAACTTTTTTTATTTTGAATTAAAATATTCTTTAGTTGAAACGTCAACTGTTATATTTTTCCTTGAGAATTCATCCTTTATGGATTAAAAATTCATATTTTTTGGTAGAAAAGTCATCTTTGCTCAGTTGAAAAGAAATTTTTTTTTTTAAATGTTAACTGTTTTCTAAAACATTCGACTTTTTCGTTTTCAAATTTTTTTTGATAATAATTAATCTCCTTTGGTGGAAAATCTTTTTGGATGAAAATTTAACTATTTTGTTGAAAAGGTAATATATTTAAACTTGCAATCTTCAGAATTTAAAGCCTTTCGTATTGAATTCAATATGGTACCTACATGAATTTTATTTTAAAGAATTTATTTCCCTATTATTGTGAAAAATCACCCTATTTCCCCTATTTCCCCTAAAAATATAGTACAAAATTCGTATAAAAAAAAGTAAAGAAACTTACAATTGCTGATAGAAATCCAGACAATCGGCGACTTTATCGTCCGTCACGCATGGTAGTGCTGCTCTAATGACATTTACTTGCGCCTTACGAACACAATGTTTCGGGGACTTATTTGCTTTCTTCGCTTTTACCTCAGAATCATGAAGATCTATAACAGCTTGTCGTACTTTTTCCCACCTAACTTGCTCGTCATCATCACCAATGTCGCATTTTTCATCCAAATCCTCGTCCGTTATATTAAACAATTTTTGTAATATTTCTTTTGGCGTATACTTTTTATCTGGAGACTCTGAAGAATCTAAGCATTCTGCGAATCCTGAAATTTGATTAAATAAATATTATATTAACCATAGGAACGTTTGCTAATTAATTTAGAAATAAAGCGTCTAAACTAAATAACTTTAATTTATTGTGAAAAAAGTTTTTTTGAAATTGGCATTACGGTCTGAATTTCTTTGGCGATTTTTATGTTTTTTAATTTTTACCATTTTTTCGTAATTTTTACATTTTTTTGTCATTTTTACTTTCTTTGTAATTTTTACTTTGTTCGTTTTTTGTTGTTGTAATTTTTACCATTTTTTTTGGTAATTTTTACAATTTTGTATGTAATTTTTACAATTTTCTTTCGTCTTTTTTACATTTTTTTTGTGTAATTTTCGCCATTTTTAAAATAAGTTTTACAATTTTCTTGTAATTTATACAATTTTTTTTTGTAATTTTCAGTTTTTTGTAATTTTTTGTGATTTTTATTTGTTTGTTATCTTTACTTTTTTTGTAGCTTTTACTTTTCTGTATTTTTTACAATTTTGTAGTAATTTTTGCAATTTTTTCTTGTAATTGTTATAATTTTTTTCGTAATTTTTACTATATTTTTTTTGTAATTTTCACAATTTTTTTGTAACTTTCACAATTTTTTTCGCAATTCTTAAATTTTTTGGTAACTTTTATAATTTTTTGTTGTAATTCCTTTTTTTTGTTGTTAATTTCTACATTTTTGGTAATTTTTACTTTTTTCACAGTTGTTTGTAATGTTTACCATTTGTTGTAATTTGTACAATTTGTGTGTGTGTTTTTCACCATTTTTTTTTGTTTGTTAACATTTTTTTTGTGATTTCCACATTTTTTTTTGTAATTTTTACAATTATTTTTGTAATTTTTTGTTTTTTTGTAATCTGAACTTTTTTGTAACTTTTACTTTTTTATATCTTTTACAATTTTTGTCGTAATTTTTGCAATTTTTTCTTGTAATTGTTATAATTTTTTTTCGTAATTTTTACTATATTTTTTAGTAATTTTCACAATTTTATTGTAACTTTCACAATTTTTCTCGTAATTCTTAAATTTTTTGGTAATTTTTACTTTGGAAACTTTTTTTTTGTAATTTTTACAATTTGTACAATTTTTGTGTGTGTTTTTTACCATTTTTTTTTGTTTTGTTACCATTTTTTTTTGTAATTTCCACATTTTTTTTTGTAATTTTTACAATTTTTTTGTAGTTTTTTGTAATTTTTACTTTTTTTTGTAACATTTACTTTTTGGTATTTTTTACAATTTTGTTGTAATTTTTACAATGTTGTTGTAATTTTCGAAATTTTTTCTTGTAATTGTTACAATTATTTTCGTAATTTTCACAATATTTTTTTGTAATTTTCACAATTTTTTGGTAACTTTTACAA
Organism: Andricus curvator; assembly: GCA_932195095.1. Taxonomy (NCBI): domain Eukaryota; kingdom Metazoa; phylum Arthropoda; class Insecta; order Hymenoptera; family Cynipidae; genus Andricus; species Andricus curvator. The sequence continues at coordinate 44,807 of CAKNYM010044615.1, read as the reverse complement.
TTTTTTTTTCGTAATTCTTATTTTTTTTTGTTAATTTCTACTTTTTTGGTAATTTTTTTGTAATTTTTACCATTTGTTGTAATTTGTACAATTTTTGTGTGTGTTTTTTACCATTTTTTGTGTGTTTGTTAGCATTTTTTTTTGTTATTTCCACTTTTTTTTTTGTAATTTCACAATTTTTTTGGTAATTTTTAGTTTTTTGTAATTTTTTTTGTGATTTTTAGTTTTTTTTGTAATTTTTACTTTTTTTTTTTGTAACTTTTACTTTTTTGTATTTTTTACAATTTAGTTGTAATTTTTGCAATTTTTTCTTGTAATTGTTACAATTATTTTCGTAATTTTTACAATACTTTTTGTAATTTTCACAATTTTTTTGTAACTTTTACAATTTTTTCGTCATTTTTTTTTCGTCATTTTTACTTTTTTTGGTAATTTTTACTTAAAAATTTTTTTTAAATATTTTTTTGTAATTTTTGCAATTTTTATATTCTGTAATTTTTACATTTTTTGTAATGCGAACTTTTTTGTAACTTTTACTTTTTTGTATTTTTTACCATTTTTGTTGTAATTTTTGCAATTTTTTCTTGTAATTTTTACAATTTTTCTCGTCATTTTCACAATATATTTTTTTGTAATTTTCACAATTTTTTTTTGAGCTTTTACAATTTTTTCATAATTTTACATTTTTGTAATTTTTACTCTTATGATAATTTTTACGTTTTGGTAATTTTTACTTTTTTACATTTCTTTACAATTTTTTGCAATTTTACAATATTTTGTGTCATTTTACCTTTTTTTTGGGTAATTTGTACAATTTTTTGTAGATTTTATCTTTTTTTGTTGTAACTTTTACAATTTTTTTCATAATTTTACATTTTTTTGTAATTTTTACTCTTATGGTATTTTTTTTGGTAATTTTTACTTTTTACATTTTTTACATTCTTTACATTTTTACAATTTTTTTTGCCATTTTACAATATTTTGTGTCATTTTACCATTTTTTTCGTCATTTGTGCAATTTTTTGTAGATTTGACCATTTTCGTTATTACAACTTTTACCATTTTTTGTAATTTTTTCAATTTTTAGGTGTTTGTAGCCCCGGGCAAAAACACTTGTAGTTTCAGTCGGATCTCCGTCCGTCCGTCATTCGCATTTTTTTCAAGGAGGGGAAGTGATGGGAAATTATAAGAGGGGAAGTAGCGGAAGTAAGTGAAAATTAGAGGAGGGAAATTAAGGCAATTCAAGGGAAATAAAGGGAAGGAAAGTAGAGAAAATTAGGGAAAATGAGGGGAGGGGAAGTGATAAGAAAGGAGGGGAGGTGAAGTAGAAGAAGTGAAGGGAAAATGATAGGAGAAAAAGCAGGTGAAGTAGAGGAAATGAGGGAAAATGAGGGAAGGGTGAGTATAAGAAGTGGGCGAATTAGGAAAAGCGACGCAAAATGATAAAAGGGTGGATTATTATGGAACGTGAGGGAAAATTAAGGGGATGGGAAGTAGGGGAGGGGAAGTAGGGGAAGCGAGGGGAATGGATGAGGGGTGATTATGGTAACTGTGGGGAATCAGGGGTGGAAAAGTAGGGGAAAGAGAGGAGGAGTATAGGGGAAATGTAGTGTGAGTAGGGGAAGGAAAGTATGGGGGGAGGTTTGAATGACTTAATTAATGTCTTAATAGGCTACGAAACCCTTTTTTGTAAGCGCGTGGTGCCTTTGACTAATTTTTTTAAAATGTTTGTAAGGGGCCATCCATAAATTACGTAATGTGTTCTTTTTTTGGGGATGTATTAATTTATTAATTAAGTAATAAATAGTGTAATTTCACAGATTCTATTAGCGAAAAGTGAGCCACCAAAGATTAGTAGAAAAGTAAAAAAAAAAAGTAAAAAATAGAAAATTCGATTAGTCGAGATATTTACTAATCCAAAAGTGGAAAACTAATTGCTTGATACAGAGAAAAATGATTTAGAACTCTTTAGAATAATTTTGAAAAAAGTTATAAACATGGAAAATGTGAAAAATAGAAATGTTTGATATAATAACGCAATAGTGTGACATTCTTGACTCTATTGACACAATAAGAAGGCCATGTTGAGAAATTTTAAACGTGACCTAGTCTGTTTTTATTCTCCAAATATTATTGCTTTTTGATTATTTGAACAAACTTGAGAAAAATAAGAATTTTCTAGAATCTTGAAATAATAGTGGATCAATGAGCTCTGAAGTAATTATGCATATTCAGGGTCCTCATGCTCTACTTTTCAACACAGAAATATTACCTTTAAATAAAGGATAATTTTTCCTAAATAATGAAAAATTTCCTAACTTTATGGGAAAATAAGTTTTCCTATCCTACATAGGGAATTTCACCTACAAAATTGTTGGGAATATTTCAGAAGTTTTCTTTGTATTAAATAAAAATATTCATCGGCTTTCTTTTGATTTTAAAGAAATTTATTTGGATCAAAGAAATGTTTTTTTTTGTTCCAATACGAATTTTTCTTCAATTTAAAATTATTTTCTTTATTTTTAAGTTATTTTTTGATAAATGGACACCTTCCCCTCCTACTAATCTTTTCAAAGAAATGGGTTTTTAATGTTTATAATTTAAAAGATGTAATTTTAAACGTTTTTTTATTGGCTCAATTTTTGAAGATTTACTATTGAAAACTCTTCAATTTTAAAGACGTTTAAATCCAAATTCTTAAATTCGAATGATTTTGATGATCAAAAGTCAAGACTTTTTAAATTCTTCACTTCGAAATATTCACAATTCAAAGTTCTACAATTTCAGTGGGTTAGAATTGAAATTTATTGAATTTTGAAAATATTGAATTGAAAATTACTCAATTTTTAAGATTTATATTTTAAAATTATATAAATTTGAATTTTTTTTTATTCATGTAGTTTAATTTTAAATAAGTATAAATAAAAATTCTTAAACTTGGATGATTTTGAAGATCGAAAGTCAAGACTTTTAGTTACTAAATCTTCAAAATTGAAGAAATTTTTTATCTGAATTATGAAAATTAAAGAATTTTAAATTGAGAATCCTCAAAATTGAAGAATTTTCAATAAGAAAACTTCAAAATTGATCTATTAAAAAAAAGTTTTGAAATACATACCTATAAAATATATATCTTAAAAATTGAATAATATCCAGTTCTATATGTCAAAAATTCAAGAATTTTCAATCATAACTTTTTAAAATGGTCGATTTTTGAATTGTAAATCTTACAAATAAAAAAATTTTAATTTTGAAAATTTACAAGTAAAAATAATGAAAGTTTCCAGTTTTATAATTAAAAATTCTGCAATTTTGTTCATTTACATTTGAAATTTCTTCAATTTGGAAAATTTAGAATTGAAAAGTCTTGAAGTCATTTTTTTGGTTGCAGATTCATAATTTTATTTGAAAATTTGTCTTTTTTGGTAGGAAATTAAGTTTTTTTGGAAAATTAATAGTTTTTGGTCAAAAAATTTAATTTTGTTTCTCTTTTGGAAAATATTTCATGTTTTTGAGTTAAAAATACATCTGGTTGAAAATTAATATTTTTTGTTATTTTTAATATTGGTTGTAAATGAACTTTTCTGTTAAAAATTCAACTGTTTTATGGAAAATTCGACTTTTTGGCTTGAAAGTTGCACGATTTGTTATAAAATTCAACTATTTGGTACAAAAATAAACGTCATTGTAAAAAATTCGGTTTCTTCGTTTAAAATGCATTCTCCTTAATAAAAATTTAAATACATCATTTTTGGTTGAAAATTGATATTTTCTAGATGAAAAAATCAACTTTTTAGTTAAAAAATTTTAGAAACGAAGAAATATAAGCTAAAAATTAATTAAATAAAATTTGGAATAACATTACATCCATAATTCATTGATAGAAAATTCAACAATTTGGTTAAAAATTTATGTACTTTGTTGAAAATTTGTCTTTCTGGTAGAAAATCAATCTTTTTGGTTAAAAATGTAACTGTTTTATAGAGAATTCGTTTTGCTTTTATTGAAAATTAATTTTTTCAACTGAAAATTCAACTATTCCATTTTTGGTTAAATATTGATCTTTTTTAGTTGAAATTTTAACTTTTTGATAGGAAATTAATCCTCTTGGTTAATAATTTAACTGTTTGGTAGAAAATATATGTTTTTTTTTAAATTCGTCTTTTTTGGTAAAATTTTTTGTTTTGTGTTAAAAATGCAACTATTTGGTTGAAAATTAATCTGCTTCAGTAGAGAATTGAAGTATTTGGTTGAGAATTCCTTTTTGTTAGAATATTAATAATAACATAATATTTTTAATAATAATTTTTTTCGTAATTCAATATTTTAATTTAAAAAAAAATTAAATTATAAATAAAATAAAAGTAAATAATAGAATAACTTAATTTTTTTTAAATAATAACATTTGAAAATAACATTTTTTGTTGAAAATTCATCTTTTCAGATTGAAAATTGAACTTCTTGGTTGAAAGTTGAACTACTTTCTTAAAAGTTAATTTGTTTGGTTAAAGATTCATAATTGTACTTGAAAATTCGTTTTTTCGGTTAAAAATTATTGTTTTAATCTAAAAATTTGAATAATTTGTTTAAAATTTGACTGATGGTTGTTAATAAACTTTTTTTTGAAAATTCTTATTGGCTTGAAAATTCCACAATTTGACATAAAATCCAACCATTTTTAGTTTAAAAAATCAAACTATTTAATTGAAAAAATTTAGAAACGAAATAAATATAAACTGAAAATTTATCAAATATAGCTTGTACTAACATCACATTCATTGTTCAAAATATTATTTGAAAATTTATGTAATTTGTTGAAAATTCTTCTTTTTTGGTAGAAAATTCAAATATTTGTTTAAAAATTTATGTATTTTGTTGAAAATTCTTCTTTTTTGTAGAAAATTCAACTATTTGGTTAAAAGTTTATGTATTTAGTTGAAAAATAATTTTTTTGGTAGAAAATTCAACCATTTGGTTAAAAATAATTGTATTTTGTTTGAAAATTCGTCTTTTTGGAAAAAGTCAACTATTTTCTTTGAAGTTTATGTTTTTGTTGAAAATTTAACTATTTGGTTAAAAGTTTATACATTTAAAAAAATCTTTTTTATATTGGAAATTAATCCTCTTGGTTTAAAATTTAATAATTTGGTTTAAAAAACATGTATTTTGTTAAAAATTTATTTATGTTATATCTTTGTTGGTTAAATCCTACTGTTTTTTATTTTCGATTGAAATCTTTTTTTTTGGTAAAATATCAACTATTACATTTTTCGTTGAAAGTTCATATTTTTAGACTGAAAATTCAACTCCTTGGTTGAATGTTGAACCACTTTCTTAAAATTTCATTTTTTTTTATGAAGATTCATAATTTTAGTTGAAAATTAGTTTTTTTTTGTTAAAATTTTGTTTAAGCTAAAAATTTAACTGATTTGTTTAAAATTCAACTGATGGTTGTAAATAAACTTTTTGTTGAAAATTCATATTCTCAGGTTAAAAATTAAATTGTTTTATGGAAAATTCGTCTTTTTGGCTGAAAAATTCCACAATTTGGTATAAAATTAAACTGTTTTGTAGAAAATTCGTTTTTTTTAATTGAAAATTATTTCTCCACAATAAAATAAAAAATTAATCGATTAAAATCGATTAATCGTTAAAAATCGATCTTTTTTAGTTTAAAAATTCAACTATTAATTCGAAAAAATTTAGAAATTAAATAAATGTAAACTGAGAATTTATTAAATATAGGTGAAACTAATATCACATTCATTGTCCAAAATATCTATTTAATTTGTCGAAAATTCGTCTTTCTGGTAAAAAATTCAACTTTTCGTTAAAAAATTTATATATTTTGTTGAAAATTTGTATTTTCCAATAAAAAAATAATCTTCTCGGTTGAAAATTCAACTATTTGTTGAAAATTAGTATTTCCAGTTTTGAAAATGGAACTGTTTTGTAAAAAATTCATTTTGTTTTTATTAAAAATTATTTTTTTCAATTGAAGATTTAACTTTTCGACTTTTGATTGAAAATTGATCTTTCTTAGTTAAAAATTCAACTATTTTGTTGAAAATTTATGTCTTCAAAAAAATCGTCTTTTTTATAGAAAATTAATCCTCTTGGTTTAAAATTTTTTGGTTTAAAATTGAAGATTAATCTCTTTTATTTCAAGTATCTTGTTTAAAAAAAAACTGTTTTTTTTGTTATATTCAACTGTTTTTTTATTTAAAATTAAATTTTTTGAATTCAAATATCAACAATTATATTTTTTGTACAGAATTCATCTTTTTTGTTTGAAAAATCAACAATTTGGTTAAAAATTAATTTTTGTTGTTGAAATTTTGATTTGCCATATGTTAAATTTTCCGAAATCTTGTTGAATTTTCCCAAGATTAAAAAAATTATATTTATAAAACCTCAAAAACAAAAAATGTCACGACTAACATTGTCAAATTTATTGCACAAAAAATCACAAAAAATAAATTTATTTAGTTTAATTTGTTCACTTGTACTCACCGACAGAAAGTGCCACCAAAGCAAGGATTAATAACTTCATTATGAACGAATTCAAAACTGATAAGAGAAAACTCAAAAAGTAACACTTTTAACAGAAAAAACAATTTTTGTACTGATATCAGGATTCTGGTGTCGGGCTATTTATACACTGAGAATTTTGAGACAGTAACCTTCAAAACGTGGAAAACTTCAACAACAATTAGGTTATCGTCTGTGTTTAATGTGCCAGAAAACACGTGTAAGAAAAACATTTGTTCTTATCACAGTTTTATTTCCGTATTGGAAACTCGGTCAGAATAACAGAACTTTCAACTAGAATTTTTAATTTTAAATTTTCATTAACTTCCTTGAAATGAATAAAAAATTTCTTGGAATTCAAATAATGACACTTTTTTATTCTTTTAATTAAAAAAATGATTTGTTTTATATTGCTCTAGTGAAATTAGACAAAAAAAATCAAACTGCTGGCAATTTTTTTTTCTCTGCTAACTAATAATAACCGAAATTTGTTTGAATACACAAAAAAATAAATGCGTTATTTAAAAAAATTTTTTTTTTTTTCTTATGGGAAATACCATAAGAAAAAAAGACGATTTTGTAAATTTTGTTCAGAATCGTCAATATTAGGTGAACTGAGTTGAAACTCAACATTTTTTTCAAAATTGGCCATAGAATACGAAGAAAAGCCTATTTTTTGAATATGACCCCCATAAGTCTTTTTTATGGGGTCCCAAAAAAACCCCATAAATGAAAAATTGCGTTTTGCTAGTTTCTGATGCTAATTATGATTTTTTGGCAGTTTTTCAAAAACGAATTGTTTCTTATACACAAAATACTAGTTTCGACTTATTACTAGATGTTTACATAAATTGTTTAAACAATTTATTAATGTTTTTAGTATTTTCTCTTAGAATAGAGTTAGAAAGTCGCGGTTTCTTCCGAATTATTCAACTTATTTTCAACTTTTTAGTTAGGTAGAGGCAATAATTAATTTAACTTAACAGAAATAATTGTTTAAACAATTTATTATTATTTATATTAATATTTTCTTAGAATAATGCTAGAAAGTTGTAATTTTCTCTAAAATTTTTAACGTGTCCACTTTTCAATTGAAGTATGGTAATAATTAATTCAATTCAACAAAAATAATTGTTTAAACAAATTATTATTGTTTATAACTATCTTCCCCTATAGTAATGCTAGATAGTTTCAGTTTTTTCGGAAAATGTCCAGTTTTCATCCTTTTATTATTTAGAGCGAGGGAATAATTATTGCAATTTATCAAAAATAATTGTTTAAACAAATTATTGTTTATAACTATCTTTTCCTTCAGTAATGCTAGATAGTTGCGGCTCTTTCTAAAATTTTCCACTTTTTGTCAATTTTTCACTAAGAGTGAGCTAATAATTATTTCAAGTTGATCACCATAAATGTTTAAACAATTTGTTACTATTTTAAATAATATTATCTTTGAATAATGACAGAAATTTGCAGTTTTTCTCTCAAATATTAAACTTTTTGTCAATTTTTTACTTACACCAAGTTGAAAATTAATACAATTTTAGAAAAATGATTGTTTAAACAAATTATTATTGTTTACAACTATCTTCTTCTACAGTAGTGCTAGATATCAGTGGTTTTTCTAATTTTTTCAAATTATTTAACTTTTCAGATAGAGCAAGGCAACAATCTATTGAATTTAAGAGAAATAATTGTTTAAACAATTTATTATTATTTTTAATAATATTCTCTTAGAATAATGCTAGAAAGTTGCAGTTTTTTCTTAAATTTTCCACTTTTTCTCCTCTTTACAATCAGAATTGGAAATAATTGATTTAAGTTAACAAAAATAATTATTTAAACAATTTATTAATATTTGTAATAATATACCACTTGAATAATGCTAGAAACATGTGTTTTTTCCTAAATATCTATTTTTTTGTCTACTTTTCACTTGGAGCAAGGTAAAATTTGATGCAATTTAAAAAATTTAATTGTTTAAATTTATTATTATTGTTTATAACTATCTTTTCCTACAGTAATGCTAGATATTCGCGGTTTCTCCGAATTTTTCAACATATTTTGAACTTTTTATTCAGAGCGAGGCAATAAAAATTGAGTTTAACAGAAATAATTGTTTAAACAATGAATTTTTTTAATAATAATATTCTCTTAGAAGAATGCTAGAAGATTGCAGTTTTTTCTAAAATTTTCTACTTTTGGACCACTTTTCAATTAGAATCAAGTAATGATCAATTCAAGTTGACAAACATAATTGTTCAAACAAATTATTATTATTTTTAATAATATACTCTTTGAATTATACTAGATAGTTGCGGTGTTTCTTGAAATTTTTAACTTTTTGTTCACTTTTTACTTTGTGAGATAATAATTAATGCAAATTAACAAATATAATTTTCCAAGCAATTTATTATTATTATAAATAATATTATCTTTGAATAATGCTAGAAAGTTGGGTTTTTTTCTGAAATTTTTAATTTTTTGCACACATTTTTTACTTAGTGAGGTAATAACTAATACAAGTTGATAAACAGAATTGTTTAAATAATTTATTATTGTTTATACCTATCTTCTCTTAAATAATTGCTAGAAAGATGCGGTTTTTCCGGAAATTTTTTACTTTGCTTTGGCGTCTTAGTTATGAACAAATGATAAATAAACAAAAAAGAGGATCACTTTTCAAGCAATCTCTTTCTTTTTTGTAAATGTATTTTTCTGAAATAAAACAGATATTTCAAATATTCTTCAAATTTTCTATATGGATCATATTGAAATTAAATTTTCCTTGAGGTAGTTACTAGGAAATTTTTTTTTTTAATTAATATTAATATTCATTATTTGTTCCTAACTAAAAAGTCAAAGAAAATCTGAAAATTTGAAAAAAAATCGCAACTTTCTAACATTACTCTAAGTGAAGATAGTTATAAACAATAATAATTTGTTTAAACAATTATTTCTGTTAAATTTCAATGATTATTACCACACCCTAAGTGAAAAGTAGACGAAAAGTAAAAATTGTTTGAAAAAACTGCAACTTCTCAGCATTATTCAAGAAAAATATTATTGAAAAAAATAATGAATTGTTTAAAAAATTAGTTTTGTTAATGCATATATTATTGCCTCACTCTAATTGAAAAGTGGACCAAAAGTAGAAAATTAAAAAAAACAGGAACTTTCTAGCATTATTCCAAGAGAATATCAATATGAATAATAATAAATTGTTTAAACAATTATTTATGTAAAATTTAATTGATCATTAACCCAATCTAACTGAAAAATTAAAAATAAGTTGAAAAATTAAAAAAAAACCGTGACTTTCTAACTCTATTATAAGATAAAATTGCTGAAAACAATAATAAATTGTTTAAAAAATTAACATAAACATATAATTATTAGCAAAAAGTAGTATTTAATTTACTGTAAACAACTGGTATTGAAAAAGTTCTAAAAAATCATAAGTAGCGCCAAAAACTAGCAAAAACCATTTTTTCACTTATGGGTTTTTTTGGCACCCTATAAAACAGACTTATGGGGGTGATATTTAAAAAGATAATTATTTATTTGTATTCTATAGCTAATCCTGAAGAGAAATGTTGAGTTTCAACTCGATTCACCTAATATTGACGATTCTGAATAAAATTGACAAAAACTTCCTTTTTCTTATGGGAAATACGTGTTTTTCATGGGGTTTTTAGAACCTATAAATAACATTTTTTTTAAATGCGTTCATTTTTTTGTGGATAGGAAAAAATTTAGGGGCGATATGGATGAAAATTTTTAAAAAGATTTTGACCATCCTAATAGCCACTCTATGTTGTCATAAATGTCAAATGTTCAGTTTAAATAATTAATCATCAACAAAAAAGCGAATTTTCAGAAAAAAAGTTAAATATTCAACAAGAAAAGTTAATTTTTCAACCAGAAATGTAATATTTAAATTTTCAGTTTAACAAATTAAGTTACAATTTAAAGAAATGAATTTCCAAAAAAATAGTTCAATTTTCAAGCAAATTGATGAACTTTCAACTAAAATGATAAATCTTAAAAAAAATGAATTTTTAAACCAAATAGTTAAATTTTCAACAAAAAAGATTAATTTTCAACCAGGAAGATTAATTTTGAGAAGTAAATTTATTAAATAAATTTAAAAATATTTTATAAATTTTCAGAAAGCTTTTATAGTTTTTAAATATATTTAATCTCCTTGAAACTTCTAAAATTCCTAAACAACTCTAAATGGTATCCATAAATAATCTAATAATTTTGTAATTATTTGATTAAATAATTTATCAGTTTAAAATTTCGGTAAATTTTTTCTAAAATTTGGAAAAATCTTTCAAGCTAAAAAAGTGCATATTCCACATCTCACTTTTCATTTTTCATATGTCATTGTTTTTGTTGTCAAATTCGTCATATGACGAAGCTAACTTTAAGTGAGCTCTGAAATAAGACGTTTATTTCACAACAAAAGCAATGATATGTAAAAAATATGAAGTGAAACGTGAAATGTAAAATCATACATAAATGACAGGATGACTGAAAAATTTGGAAAAATAAAATTGCCGACACTGGAACATTCTCGAAAAAATGGCCGAAATGATCAAATTCCCGACATTATATCCCGAAAAATGAAATTCCCGAAATTGTAAAATTCCCCAATTGGCAAATTCTCAAATAATAAAATTTCCGAACAATAAAATTTCCGAGTGATGAAATTGCTGCATTGGAAAATTCCCGAATAATAAAACTGCCGAATAATGAGATTGCCGAATAATAAAATTCCTGAATTGGAAAATTCCCAATTAATATACTCTTGAATTAGAAAATTCCCGAAAAATAAAATTCCCGAAATTGTAAAATTCCTTAATTGGAAAATTCCCGAGGAATAAAGTTACCAAATAATAAAATTCCTGGATGGTAAAATTCCGGAATAATGAAATTATCCAATAATAAAATTCCTGAATTCGAAAATTCCTGACTAATAAAATTTTTGAATTAGAAAATTCCCGAAAAATAAATATCCCGGAAATTAAAATTCCCGAATAATAAAATTCGCAAATAATAAAATTCTTGAAATGGAAACTTCCCGAATAATAAAATTGCCGAATAATAAAATTCATGATTTGGGAAATTCCCTAATAATAAAGTTTCCGAATTAGAAAATTTCCGAAAAATATAATTCCCGAATTTGTAAAATTCTCGTATTAGAAAATTCCCGAATAATAAAATTGCCCAATAATAAAATTCATGATTTTGGAAATTCAAATTTAAATTTAAATTCCTGAGAACTGGGGTTTTCAGCGTGGTATGGCAGTTGGAAATTTCCTAATAATAAAGTTTCCGAATTAGAAAATTCCCGAATAATAAAATTCTTGAATTGGAACATTCCCAACAAATAAATATCCCGAAACTGTAAAATTTCCGAATTAGAAAATTCCCGAAAAAAAATTTCCAAAACTGTAAAATTCCCGAATAATAAAATTCCCAAATGATAAAATTGCTGAATTGGAAAATTCCCGAAACTGTAAAATTACCGAATTAGAAAATTCCCGAAGAATAAAATTCCTGAAACTGTAAAATTCCCGAATAATAAAATTCTCCAATAATAAAAATCCTGAATTGGAAAATTCCCGAATAATATAACTCCCAAATGATAGAATTCCTAAATTGGAAAATTCCCGAATAATAAAACTGCCAAATAATGAAATTGCCGAATAATAAAATTCCTGAATTGGAAAAATCCCAATTAATATACTCTTGAATTAGAAAATTCCCAAAAAATAAATATCCCGAAACTGTAAGATTTCCGAATTAGAAAATTCCCGAAAAATAAAATTCCCGAAATTGGAAAATTCACGAATTATAAACTTACCAAATAATGAAATTCCTGAATTGGAAAATTCCGGAATAATGAAATTATCCAATAATAAAATTCCTGAATTGGAAAATTCCTGACCAATAAACTTGCCGAATAATAAAATTCCTGAATTGGAAAATACCCGAATAATAAAATTCTTGAATTAGAAAATTTCCGAAAAATAAATATCCGGAATTTGTAAAATTCTCGAATTAGAAAATTCCCGGATAATAAAATTGCCCAATAATAAAATTCATGATTTTGGAAATTCCCTAATAATAAAGTTTCCGAATTAGAAAATTTCCGAAAAATAAAATTCTTAATTGGTAAATTCTCGAACAATAAAATTCCGGAACAATAAAATTTCCGAGTGATAAAATTGCTGAATTGGGAAATTCCCGAAACTGTAAAATTGCCGAATTAGAAAATTCCCGAAGAATAAAATTCCTGAAACTGTAAAATTCCCAAATAATAAAATTCTCCAATAATAAAATTCCTGAATTGGAAAATTCCGAATAATAAAAATTCCTGAATTGGAAAATTCCCGAATAATAAAATTCTTGAATTGGAACATTCCCAAAAAATAAATATCCCGAAACTGTAAAATTTCCGAATTAGAAAATTCCCGAAAAAAAATTTCCAAAACTGTAAAATTCCCGAATTAGAAAATTCCCGAATAATAAAATTCCCAAATGATAAAATTTCTGAGTTGGAAAATTTCCGAATGATAAAATTCCCGAATTAGAAAATTCCCGAATAATGAAATTACCAAATAATAAAATTCTTGAATTGGGAACTTCCCGAATAATAAAATTGCCGACTAAAAAAATTCATGATTTAGAAAATTCCCTAATAATAAAATTCCCAAATGAAAATATTCCTGAATTAGAAAATTCCCGAAAAATATGATTCCCGAAACTGTAAAATTTCCGAATAATAAAATTCATGAATTGGAAAATTCCCTAATAATAAAATTCCCGTATTAGAAAATTCCCGAAAAATGAAATTCCCCAATTGGAAAATTCTCGAGTAATAAAATTCCTAACAATAAAATTTCCGAGTGATAAAATTGCTGAATTGGAAAATTCCCGAAACTGTAAAATTACCGAATTGGAAAATTCCCAAATAATATACTCTTGAATTAGAAAATTCCCGAAAAATAAATATCCCGAAACTGTAAGATTTCCGAATTAGAAAATTCCCGAAAAATAAAATTCCCGAAATTGTAAAATTCCCGAATTGGAAAATTCCCGAGTAATAAACTTACCAAATAATAAAATTCCTGAATGGGAAAATTCCGGAATAATAAAATTCCCAAATAATAAAATTCCTGAATTGGAAAATTGCCACATAATGAAATTGCCGAATATTAAAATTCCAGAATTGGAAAATTCCCGAATAATAAAATTCCTGAATTGGAAAATTCCCAAATAATAAAATTCCCGAAACAAAAAATTCCCGAATAATAAAATTTCCAAATAATAAAATTCCTAAATTGGAAAATTCCCGACTAATGAAATTACTGAATAACATAATTCCTGAATTGGAAAATTCCCGAATAATAAAATTCCCAAATACCGAACTTCTCAAATAATAAAATTCGTAAATTGGAAAATTTTTGAATAATAAAACTGCCGAATAATAAAATTGCCGGATAATAAAGTTCCTCAATTGGAAAATTCCTGAATAATAAAACTACCAAATGATAAAATTCCTGAATTGGAAAATTTCCTAAAAATAAAATTTCCGAATAATAAAGTTCCCGAATAATAAAATTCCGGAAAAATAAAATTCTTGAAACCGTAAAATTTCCGAATTATAAAATTCCCAAATAATAAAATTCTTGAATTGGAAAATTCCCGAATGATAAAATTGCCGAATAATAAAATTCCTGAATTGGAAAATTTCCGAATAATAAAATTCCTGATTTGGAAAATTCCCAAATAATAAAATGCCCGAAAAATACAATTCCCGAATAATAAAATTGCCGAATAATAAAATTTCCGAATAATAAAATTCCCGAATAATAAAATTTTCAAATAATAAAATTCCTAAATTGGAAAATTCCCGACTAATGAAATTACTGAATAATAAAATTCCTGAATTGGAAAATTCCCGAATAATAAAATTGCCGAATAATGAAATTTCCGAATTAGAAAATTCTCGAAAAATATTATTTCTGAACTGGACAATTCCCGAATAATAAAATTCCCCAATACCGAACTTCTCAAATAATAAAATTCCTCAATTGGAAAATTCCTGAATAATAAAACTGCCAAATAATAAAATTCCTGAATTGGAAAATTCCCTAATAATAAAATTGCCGAACAATAACATTTCCGAATAATAAAGTTACCGAATAATAAAATTCCCGAAGTAGAAAATTCTGGAAAAATAAAATTCTTGAAACCGTAAAATTTCCGAATCATAAAATTCCTAAATAATAAAATTCTTGAACTGGAAAATTCCCGAATAATAAAATTCCTGAATTGTAAAATTTCCGACTAATAAAATTCCTGAATTGGAAAATTCCCAAATAATAAAATTCCCGAAAAATACAATTCCCGAATAATAAAATTGTCGAATATCAAAATTCCCTAATAATAAAATTATTGGTTGAATTTAATATAACGATAATTGAAAAAAACTGTCATCCCAAAATATATATTTTTAAATTATTGTTATATCAAATTTAAACAATAATTTTAGAAAATTTAAACATGAAAAATAATTTTTTTCATAAAAATATTTGATCATACTATTATTATAAATAAATAAAATTTATAAAAGAAAATTTTTTAATTGCCCGAATTCGAGAATTTTATTATTGGGGAATTCTCTAGTTCGGAAATTTTATAATTCGGCAATTTTCTGTTGGGAATTTTATTATTCGGGAATTTTCAAATTCGGTAATAATATAAACTGCCTGAAATTCCATTATTTTGGGAATTTTATAATTCGGGAATTTTACATTGTTAGGAATTTAATTTTTCAGAATTTTGCAGTCGTCCCATATTTTTCATTTTATCCATTATTTTATTATTTACTTATTGATTAAACAATGTTTTCATTGCTTAGATTCAAAAAAATTTTAATTTGGTAATAATATATACTGTCAGGAATTTTATTAACCGGAATTTGAAATTGTCAGCAGTTTTATAATTTTGGGAAACTTCTATTTCAAATATTTTCTTTTCCGGGAATTTTGGTGTCGAGGATTTTATTTTTCTGGATTTTCATTCATTGCATTTTTAGAAATAGTTATAAATAGTTTAAAATCTTCTTAAATTTCATTTGAAAATTAGCTTTTCAAAATATTAAAAAGCGTCTGATTTTTTTTTCGAAATCTTTAAAAATCTATATTTTGTTAAAAATTTTTAAAAATCTTTTCGAATTTTAAATTACTTTCGAATCTTTTTAAATCTTCTAAAACAATGATATATTATTTTAAATAATTCTAATTTTTTCGAAAATTTTTAACAAATTCTGCCTTAAAGTTTTCTTTATTTTTTTCCAAAAGAAAATTATTTTAAATTTTCTCTTAAAATTCATAAAAAAAATTTTTTTTAATTTTCCCGGGAAACTCAAAAAAATGTTGTATTCTCTTGAAACCGTTATTTTTTTTTCTATTTTAGGCTCTGAAATAAACTTCGTGAGGTAATTCAAAACAAAAATAGTACATGTTATTTACTGACCTACTCACTTGACCTACTCCTAATTATTCCATTCTTTCTTGTTATCTCTACTGTAAGCCAGCCTTTTTGAAAAATTATTATTTTGAAAACATAAGCAAAAATGTAAAAATACTTTATTCAGAAAAAAATGGAATACTATTAAAAAAATTATCCCCTCTGATGTCAATTCATTAATTTATTGTTAACTCATAACTAAAAATCCACAACAAAGTTTAAAATTTAAGAAAAAATCGCAAATTTCTTGCATTATTATAAGAGAAAATAGTTATAAACAATCATTAATTGTTTAAACAAGCATGTTTGTTAACTTTAATTAAATATTACCTCACAGTAAATAAAGAGTTGAAAAAAGGTTGAAAATTTAAAAAAAACGGAACTTTCTAGCATTATTCTGAGAGAATTGTTATAAATAATAATAAATTGTTTAAACAACTATTTCTGTTAACTCTAATTACTTATGTTCTCGAACAGTGTTTTTTTAAGAAAAAGTGTTGGTCAAATAAAATTTTGTTTTAATTTCTAGCAAAAAATTGTTAATTGTCAAACTAATTTTCTATCTGCAATATTTTCGTTGCAAAAAATATTGTTTAAACAATTTGCATGAACATTATTTATAATAGCGCTAAATAAGGATAGAAATTCTGAAAAAAATGTGGGACATTTTAGTTCATGAATGATTAAAGTTTCTTCGTTTTTTTTCAATTAATTTTTTTTTATACAATTTAAATGTTTATATCTTAACAAAATAACATTAGTGTATTTATTATTATTAGATGTTTTTTAAATGTCAAATTCGAAAAACACCTTTTCTCGCGAAATCACTATCCCTTAGCAGATTAAACTAATGACAACTCATTAAAAATGTAGATTTTTAAAATAATATTGTTTAAACAACAACAAAATCCCCCCCCCCCCCGCTGCTAATTTTAGATTTTCATTACCAAAAAAATTCCTTCATACTCAACTGATCATCCACTTTTTGGAACTACAAAAAAAAGTGAATGTATATATTTTTTATTAGAATGGAAATTCATTACATCGATCACTCAGCGAAGGCGTACCCTTAATTAACAAATTCATATTTCATAAAATATTGGCCGTAGAAAATTCTACGAGGGCTCATTTGAAAGATAATTTTATCCTCTAAATATCATTTCATTTCCATATTCACGCTACTCTTACACGAAACTAACAATTAATGCGAACGTGT
>CAKNYM010044615.1:0-27501 GCA_932195095.1 Andricus curvator | reverse complement strand
TTCTTCATGAATCTTCTACTATATGGATCTAGGAAGAGAAAGTCAATATTTTTTATTACAATTAAAATTCATTATATACCCCGCTCATTCAGCGAAGGCGCATCTTTAATTAACAAATTCATATTTCATTAACTGTTTGTCCTAGAAAGTTCGACAAGGGCTCATTTGAAAGATAATTTTCTCCCCTAAATATTATATTTCTTATATATTTACGCCATCTTTTATCTGAAACGAATAATCTGGGTTATTGCGTAAAAAAATGTTTGCAATTTTCAGTTATTTGTTAATAACAAAAGTGGCTCTACTTTAATTTTTTGCGAGTTACTGATGCTTTTTTTCGAGCTTCAATAGTACTTAAATTCAAATAAAGTGTAAAAATAATTAATTGAAGTTAACAAAAATAATTGTTAAAAAAATTATTATTATTTATAAAAACACTCTTAGCATAATGCTAGAAATATGATTTTTTTTCCAACCTTTTTTCAAATTTTCTTTTACTGTGATGTAATATTTAATTAAAGTTGACAAACAAACTTGTTTAAACAATTGATTATTGTTTATAACTATCTTCTCTTATAATAATGCTAGAAATTGGCGATTTTTGCTGAAATTAACCAATTTTTTTTCATTTTTAGTTATGAACAAATAATAAATTAACATCAGAGGCGAAAATTTCTTAAATAGTATTCCATTTTTTTATGAATAAATTATTTTTACATTTTTGCTTAATTTTTAGAAATAATAATTAAAAAAAAAGGCTAGCTTACAGTAAAGATAAAAACAAAGAATGGAATAATTAGAAGTAGGTCAAGTGACTAGGTCAGTAAATAACCTGCACATTTTTTGTTTTGAATTACAACAGGAAGTTTATTGCAAAGCCTAAAATAAAAAAATATATACGATATCAAGAAAACACAAATTTTTTTGATATTCCTGGGAAAATTTGAAATTATTATTTTTTTTAAATGAATTTTCAGAGAAAATTTGAAATAATTTCCTCAAATTTGGAAACAACCAAGAAAACTTTAAAGCAAAATTTGTTAAAAAATTGTAGGAAAAATTCGAATAATTTCAAAAGATATATCGTTGGTTTAGAAGCTTTAAAAAGATTTAAAAATAGTTTGAAACATTTCGGAAAAAAATTTAGAAGCTTTTTAATATTTTGAAAAGTTAATTTTTAAATAAAATGATTTTAAACTCTTTATAACGATTTCTAAAAATCACTGAAACATCCAGAAAAATAAAATTCTTGACACTAAAATTAGAATAGAATAAAAAATATCTTCAACTAAAAAAATTATTTTCAAAATTATTTTATTATTGAAAAAGATTTTAATTGTTTAGACACGGGAATTTCATAATTAGGGAATTTTCTTGTGTTGGCAATAAATTTTATTTTTTGAAAATTTAAAAATTCGGTAAAATCAGAAATTGTGGAGAATTCGATTATTCGGGACTTTTCCAATTCTGAAATTTTTAATTGATGCGAATTTTCTATAATTTCGGAAAATCCCTATTTCAAAAATTTTCTTTTCGGAAATTTTTCAGTGTCAGCAATTTTATTTTTCGAAATTTTTCAGACATCCGGTCAATTATATATGATTTCAAATTTCACGTTCCACTTTATATTTTTTACATGTCATTGCTTTTGTTGACAAATTAATGTCTTATTAGACGGATTTGACAACAAAAACAATGACATATAAAAAATGAAAAGTGAGATGTGGAATATGCAATGGTTTGGGTTTGAATGATTTTTCAAAATATTAGGAAAAATTATTATATTATATTTAATTAATTAATTATTAAATTATTTCTAAATATCGTTTAAAGATGTTTATGAATTTTAGAAGTTTCAAGGAGATTAAATATATTCCAAAACTGGAAAAGTTTCCCGAAAATTTATAAAAAAATTTTTAATTTATTCCAATATTCTAAAAGTTCTAAGGATCTTTTTAACTGACTCAAATTTCTCCTAACATTTAGTAAAATCCTGCTAAATAACAAAAGCTGTCAAAAAATGATCTGGAAAAATTGAAAACAATTTCATTTATTTTTCAGGAGTGAACAAAATTATAAAGATCATGTAGATTTTTCAAGATAGCGAAAGAAAGAAGCTTTTTAAGAATTTTAAAAGATTTAAAAAGAATAAATTTTTTTTATTCCTGGAAAAATTGGAAATGATTTTACATTTTTTTAAATAAATTTCAAGAGATAATTGAAAAAGATCTCAAAATATTTCAATTAATTTTAAATTTTGCAAGATTATAAAATTTCAGAAAAAATTCAAGTAAGTTTAAGAGATATTGAAAAGTTTTAAAAAGATTCAAGAATAATTCGAAACTTGTAGAGTTTAAAAAAAATGTTCAAAAAAATGTAGATTTTCAAATATTCTGAATAAAAAGTTGAGAATTTTTTAAAAATGTTTTAAAAGGTTATTCTAAATAGAATATTCAAAAAAAATTTCCAAAATTGTTAATTTTTTTAATTCAGAAAAAATTCGAATAATTTTAAAAGATATTTAGAATGCAAATTTAGAGTCAAATCCGACTTCAGACGCTTTGAAGACATTAACAAATAATTTAAATTTGAAAAGATTCAAAAAAATAGAAAACAAACGATAGATTTTTGAAGATTTGGAAATTTAAGTAAATTGCAAATTCTTGAATTTTGAAAATATACAGTATCGGCTAGAATTTTCAGTCCACTATAGAAAATCGTAATAAAGACATGCCTCTATTTTTTCTTGGCTATCGTAGCAAAAAAATTAGTATGCCTAATTTGATATATAGGGAAAAGCCTGGTTTTTTATCTCATCATCTGCGGACTGGGTTGCTGCAAAGTACATGATAAGGGACAGATTAAGGTGGGATCCAAACCACCAGAACCTTGATAAAAGTGAATAGTCAAATTTTCAGAGGTACTGGCTCAGGGATCGAACCCCGGACCTCTAACGTGAAGTCCGAGCATTCAATAACCTAAGCCATTGAGGCCGAATTATTATTATTATTAAAAAATTGTTCAAGGTATCATTAGACGCCTCTGGATGCTTGCTTAGAGCTACCGTTTGCCACTCCATAGGTTTTTAGTCGCCTACTTTCTGATGATCTAGGAAGTTTCTGACAATGCAACAGGTGTTTAATAAAACCGGTTTCTGAGCTGCTGCCAGTACTTTTGTTGATTCTTCTTTGGTATCTCCACATCATCGGAACCGGCCAACCACATCTTGATGTAACACGGGTTTGTGATAATTTCTGGTGCTGACAATTCTGTCCTGAATCGAAATGACGAATCCTTTCGTTTCTGGAAGCAGGATACCCTTTTTCCGACAAATATTGGATGCCTCACTATGCACTTCATGTTAATCTGACGTTTTGGGGTGCTCACCTTGGATGGCTTTCTGTCTCCATTGTGTTTCTAATTCCTCTACGGTTCCTGCCCTGATATTCAAGGCCACCTATATGGAAAAGTTCAAGGGCGTGTAGTCAAGATCACCTTTACTGATGGTGTTGTAAAGCGCAACATTGTGGTAGAACTTCCTTTTCAATCGCCGAATTTCTGTGGTGCATTCAGTTTTTTCGTGATTTCTACGAGGATGGTTCTGTTTAACCTTTTAAGGTCGGTGGTCGAACATTTGATGAGCCCAAAGGAGTACGCGAGGACAGGGATAGAATAGGTGTTGATTGCCCTGATCTCGTTTGCCGAGTTGAGAGAACTTTTCAGAATGAATCTGAGTCTTGTAGTGAAGGCAGTTATTAAGTTTTTCTCAACTATTGTATGCTGAATACCCTTAAATTCGAGAATACCCAGATATTTATATGACTCGCCCTCAGCCATTGCCTCGATGTCCTTCTTGTGTTTGTTCTCTAGCTCTGTGGTCCCTAATTCGCACTATGATGCATTTATCTAGTCCGAACTCCATGTTGATATAATTGAAGAACTGCTTTGTGATGTCGATTACTTGCTGCAGTTTGTGTTCTGAACTAACGTATAGCTTCAGAACATCGATGTATAGAAGATGGATCAATTGACGACCATCCTCACCATAAAGCATTGAAGGAGTCTTCTTGAAAGATACCCGTCGTAATGCGTATTGATCTGGTTATCCTTGGTCGTCCATGATCAAAATAGGAAAGTCGATGATACGTGAGCAGATTTTGCAAATTGTGAAGACTTCAATCAAATAGCCATGTGGTGCAGAAGAAAACGCTTGCATGTAGTCAATGTATGTCATGTGCAAGTTTCTTTTATGTTCACGAGCTTGCGTCATGGCAGCAGCGTCTACAGTGACTAGATCTTCATGGTCCCACGAGTTTTTACAACATCCCTTTTGTTCTTCTGTAAGGATGTCATTCTCGTTGTAGTGAGCCTTATCTTAGTGAACCTTATCTGCAATGATATCTGTAAGAAATTTA
Source organism: Andricus curvator (assembly GCA_932195095.1). Classification (NCBI taxonomy): domain Eukaryota; kingdom Metazoa; phylum Arthropoda; class Insecta; order Hymenoptera; family Cynipidae; genus Andricus; species Andricus curvator. The sequence continues at coordinate 23,086 of CAKNYM010044615.1, read as the reverse complement.
TGATTTGTTGGAAGACAGGCTATTGGTCGAAATGCAGGTGGATTTCGACAGCCTGGTAACATATGCGTAGTACCTTTGAGCATAAAGCCTGGTATCAGATCTGGCTGTTCGATGATCTTCTGAAAACACCTTGCCAGCGCAGGATGCACACTCGTCAGGTACTTAAACCAAAAATTGTGCGCCATGTGCGGACCTGAAGCTTTATACTTTATAGTTACTTGCCCTTTTCAAAACCGCTGAAACATCTGAATTGGTGATGTTAGTCAGCTTGCTCTTGCTTTCTCTAGTTGGAACCACGCAACGTCTGAATTGTTTCTGTTTGCTTTTCCCCAAACACCCGACTAGTAGTTATTCATGCCTTCCAATTGAGGAACTTCGGTGGCTTGCTCGTTATTTTGCTTTACACTCAGTTCACGGTAGAACCTTCTTTCATCTGCCTGAAAGGTTCGATTTTGCTGCTTTCTTGTACTATTGTTTCTGTACCGACGCAGTTTAGCAGTAAGAACATCAAGTCTCTACCGTTGGGAGTGTCAATGTCTCGATGTACCGAGGGTGGATGATTTTAGTAATATGGTGTATCAGCTTTCTGGTTCTATTTCCTTTCTTACATTGATTCAATCGACAAATTTGCATTTTACATTGCTGACATCCATATCCAAGCTGATTTTCCATGGTAGATCTCGCTCCCTTTCTGGGGAAAGGACTGCATTTGTAGGCCTAGTTCTGCGGCCCAACTTTCTAATGGCTTTCACAGCTGCACAATACACAAGAGTAAATCCTTGCTGGCCAGATTTTCTATTAATGCACGCAGATCCTTTGTGATGTACATCTTGAGCAAATAATGCAGTGTTGGTTCTACATGTCTGAACTCTAATAAAGCACGACAAAAATTCCTTTCAAGGTGTTGTAGTTTTTCTGGGATTTTGCTGTTCACATCAACGTTATTAATGTCTGGATGTAGTTCTCGTGGATCCGGTTCTTGATCTTCATTATCATTAGCACCTATGCCTTCAGCTTCAATCATCTCTTTGTTATCCACACCTTCGAGAGGGAGTTCATCAACAGGAAGCTGCACTTCAACTTCTATTTTGATGGCAGCTATTCCAACAGCCAAAAGCAGTCTGTTAACAGATATTGAGCGTTTTTGGACTGCTAGATTCTGCTCAGTTATTCTTGTAGCTAGCTCTGGGTACTTAAGTAAGAAGAGTAGATGGTGTTCTATCCTCACATTTTTCTCACTTTTCTCTGCCAAAAAATAAAGGCGCATAACATCTCTGTTTATATGGCATGTCCATTTCAATCGCTTTTTTGGTTTCTGAATCTCTGCTTCTGCCTATGGTTGAATCAGGCCATATGCCTCTGGAGGATGTGGTGGTACTGGATCATCATCAGGCTGAGCGAGAACATCGATTGATGCTGCTTCATCATGTGAAGCAGCTTCCTTTAACTGATGTTTATTTTCGATGTTTTTCCACGCCAAATGAACTGTCTGTTAGGACAATTTTCAGAAAAACTCGCCCCGAAGTTGTAACCTGTTTCGCTTTTGGTTTCATACATCGCACTTTTATAGTAGAGACGCACCAATTCCTCTTTCATTATGGTATCCCACTTGATGCTCTCCCACGGTATTTTTATTGAGATGGTTGGCTACAAATTACTTACGCTGCCAAAGCATCCTCAGTAGACACAGTTGCTGTTCCACTGTTTACCGTTTGTCGCAGATGTTCTTGCTGGCCAATTATTTGATTTTTGAGATCTTTCTGACCATCTCGCAGTTCACCATCACCACCATCCCGCATGCTGTGACCTTTAGCGGTAGCTTCAGGGGCGCCCAGAAAATCCTCGCGAAGGGACTAGCGTTTCAAAATATTGAAAAGACTCTTCATTAAAGTTTATGGGTTATAATGTTCCTTTAGTCCCTCTCCTCTTCGTCCTCTGCTTGTCTGGCATGGGAAACCCTGTAAGTAGCGATGCTACTTACAGGTTGCTTGATTTTACGAAGTACTAACAATTTTTTTCCGAAAGTTCCTTAAATACTTCTAGAGATATGTTATAAATGTCCGCATCAGCAATTCCTGCTCTGTATATTATGTTCAAGTTCCTACTGATTCTATTTATCGGAGACATCTATATAACGGTTTTTGCTGTCGGAGTTATATACATAATTTTCCAGTCTCTATGATTGTTTCTCGGTATTTTGTATTGTAGTTTCTCTAAACGTTCTGGGCAGTGTATAAGACCCCATATTAATTTGAAAATAAACCATAGAGATAACATAAAGTGTTTTTGTATCATTGTAAAACAGTTGAATCTTGTACATAAATCTGAATAGTTTGAGCCTCGGGGAGGGTAGGCTCTATTTTCTTTATAAGCTAAGAATTTGAGGAATCTTTTTTGTATTCGTTCCAAAAGATCTTCTGTGTTTTCCTTGTGCAGAGTCCATACTACTGATGCATATTCTAATCTGGACCTAACTTATGTATTATATAGTGTGACTACCGCTTATTTATTTGTAAAATCTTTACATGTTCTCAGAATAAAGCTTAATGTTTGATTAGCAATACTAACAGTTTGTTCTAAATGTTCCCTAATCAATTTATCTGATATTCGAAAAGGATTGGATCGTGTGATCTTGTAAAGGATACGACTTTTGTTTCATTTATATCAATATCTACACCTAGTTCTGCGCACCACATGATGAACTCCTGGAGCTCTTTTTGTAGAATCAAACAATCTCTAACGGTATATATTTTTGAAAAAAGTTTCGTGTCATCAGCAAATATTAGTTTTTTAGTTTTTGTTTCAGATTGTTTATCTACATTAAAGAGAAATAGAAACAGCACTGGGTCTAAGTTTGAGCCTTGTGGAACTCCAGAAGTCTGAGTGAAATCTTTCGATACACAAGCTGAATGTTGAACTTGGTTTTTTCTATTTATTAGAAAATCTTTTAAAGTAATTTCAGGTTACCTGGTAGGCTGATGTTTTTTTTTTATTAGTACACTATGAGGTCAAACAGTTCAGTGCTTTATCTTCGGTTTGAAAGATCACTTTTACTGGTCTGGGATATGTATGTGTCTGTGAAAAATCATCTATTATGTAATATCTTATGTTACTGTTACATTCTCCTAGAACTGCTATTATCAGTTCTAGAATCTTTGCTTTATTGTTAGTGTGTTGAGTTAAATTTGCAGATGTGGTTCCGGACTGGGAGTGTAAATTAATAGGTTGTTCTGGCAACCCGAAAATCATAATATTTTTCTTTCAAAGATTCTTCTCATTAATTTCCGTTATAGCTTGTGACATGAGTTGGTTACCTAATTTTCCGGGATCATCTACGTCCGATAATTTTAGTTTTAACTCCTCCAACTCGTTGATAGAGGATTCAACAGTTGTTAGCATATCTTGTGTCTTTTTTACTTCCTCGTGCAGTTTGCTTGTTTTGGTGTCGATGCTCTTGATGTTGATTAACATGTCCTCTTTCAGGTTATGTAGGGTGTTTTCCAAATAGGACTTTAATACCTCTTGTATTTCAGTCTGTAAACATTTAAGACTTGTGTTCATGTGGTCTTTTAGTTCGTTTTCAACTTTTTCGTTGTATTTCTCCAGACATTTGTCCAATTTTGTGTCAAATATCTTCTCGATCTCGTCTTTGGTGATAGGTATGGGTGAGCGTGAACATGTGCCGCTGCACTTAGTGAATACTCCCTCGGGCAGCGATCTGCCTTGGTTTGGACAGCCCGGATGATAAAAAGAGCCACATCTTGGACATTGCGTGAAGTTTGTTGCAATGTTCCCATTGCCCCCTTTGCACATTTTCCCGGTCACCTCGTTTGTATTTGTTGACGTTGCCATCTTAATCCTGTCAATCAGCTGTGATCAGCTGTTTACGATAGTGTGGAAAGATGGACAAACTGATATTCACACAAACACTCCTCAATGGCACATAAGGGAAATGGTTTTCCCACTCTGACCCAGCACGAAACCCCTAAAAACCTACTATCACAATCACCACTGCGTCTCAAAACCTCCGCTATGAACCTCCAGGGACTCCAATCTTGCTGGAGTTATGCGATTTGTATGGTCCGTTATAATAACACAATTAGCAATTTATAAGTTATGTTTGCAGTAAGTTTAGAGTAAAATGCGATTACTTTTCCATATAAAACTTTTTCAAGGAATTTAATGCACTATTGGATACTATCTGTCCTCTTATTATGTATTCCGACACTCCACTTCAATTAGCCACTCTATATATATATATATATATATACCATTAAACCATTTCCCTTTCAGGGTAGGCGTGACACTACCCGATTCGGGTAGTGTTTCTAGGTTTTTCTTGTAGTTATAAATAACTACAAGTGTGGGCTCACCACACCCACGATGTGCCAACAGCACTCATGTCAGTATTCTTGAATGGTCACCCATCCAAGTACTAACCGCGTCCAACGCTGCTTAACTTGAGTGATCTGACGAGAACTGGGTTTTTCAGCGTGGTATGGCCGTTGGCCATATAATTCGAATAAATCACCAATCTTAATATCTAGCCAGAGATCCGCGTACCGTGTCGTACGTGTCGTAGCACTTTGTTCTTTAGCCAACATAGCCAACATAGCAGTCAAAGTCACTGCGACGCCAATGCGAGAAAACCTTCGGCAGGTGTAATACCTTTCCGGTATTATTATTATTATAAAAGTAGAATGCAGCCCTATGCATCGCCCGTGTATTTCGGTTAGTTCCCACTGCTTCTTAGCGTAAGCTGAGTTGTAGGTGGCGCTGGGTGGCATGTAAACCTGAATTTGTCAACAAATACATGTCAGATGTATAGGCAGGCTCCGTTTTTTACCATTTTTATCTAATAGCAAGTTTTTTGACAAATGAATTTAATTCGAAATTTTCACATAAACTTATTTTGAAGTAAACTATATATTGAATTTCTAATTTTATTTTTAAATTAGATTTAGAGGTTAAGTATGTATTTTATACGCGGTGTTTATTTTTACTTATATATTTTGTCAATTTAAATTGAACAAATATATAAATAAAAATAGACACTACATATTAAGCATCTAAATGCAATTTAATAAGAAAATTAGAAATACAATATTTAGTATCCGTAAAAATAATTTTAAATTTAAACAAAAAAACTAAATATTGTATTTCGAATTTTATTATTAGATTGGATTTAGAGGCTGAACACGTAGTGTCCATTTTAATTTATACATTTTTTCAATTCAAATTGATATAACGTATTGAGCCTCTCAACATAATTTAATAAGCTAATAATAAAATTTGAAATACAATATTTAGTTGTTTTTCTTTAATTTAAAATTATCTTAAAGTTAACTAAATATTGTATTTCTAATTTTATTATTAAATTTGATTTAGAGGCTGAATACGTAGTGCCTATTTTAACTTATACAATTTTTTAATTTAAATTGACATAACGTATTCAGCCTCTAAATCTAATTTAATAATCTAATAATAAAATTAGGAATACAATATTTAGTTCTTTTTCTTTAACTTAAAATGATCTTAAAGTTACCTAAATATTGTATTTCTAATTTTATTATTAAATTTGGTTTAGAGGCTGAATACGTAGTGACTATTTTAATTTATACAATTTTTCAATTAAATTGACACTACGTATTCAGTCTCTAAATCTAATTTAATAACCTAATAATAAAGTTCGAAATACAATATTTAGTTGTTTTTCTTTAATTTAAAATTATGTTAAGTTAACTAAATATTCTATCTTTAGTTGTATTATTAAATTAGATGTAGAGGCCGAATACGTCTTTTTTTATTTATATATTTTTTCAATTTGAATTGACACTACGTATTCAGCCTCTAAATCCAATCTAATAATAAAATTCGAAATACAATATTTAGTTTTTTTTTTAATTTAAAATTAGTTTTACGGAAACTAAATATTGTATTTCTAATTTTCTTATTAAATTGCATTTAGATGCTTAATATGTAGTGTCTATTTTTATTTATATATTTGTTCAATTTAAATTGACAAAATATATAAGTAAAAATAAACACCGCGTATAAAATACATACTTAACCTCTAAATCTAATTTAAAAATAAAATTAGAAATTCAATATATAGTTTGCTTCAAAATAAGTTTATGTGAAAAAAACTAAAGAAAATAAACTGTATAAGTTTTTAAATTATAAATAAATACAATAAACTTACTACTCCGAGAACAGTTCTTCCATCAGCTGCTTTTATTTCTCTTTCCAACAAAATATCTTTCGGAGCAAAATGTAACTCACACACTTTATGCCCCGGTTTTAAAATTAAAGCGTCGCGTCTTATTGCTTTCTGCCATAGATTTAGATTTTCTTCACCTTTTGGCACAGGCAAAACACTAACTTTCGTAGGATTAGAATCATAACCCGAAGTACATCCTGGAGCTATACACCGGTTTCCGTCTTTTCTTTTCTTTTCAACTATTCCCGTGTTTTTGATTTTCTTTTCTTTTGGAGGGTCTTTTTCGTTCTTAATTTTCCCCATAATTTCGAATTAAATTCATTTGTCAAAAAACTTGCTATTAGATAAAAATGGTAAAAAACGGAGCCTGCCTATACATCTGACATGTATTTGTTGACAAATTCAGGTTTACATGCCACCCAGCGCCACCTACAACTCAGCTTACGCTAAGAAGCTACGTGAATTAACGTCAATGCATAGGGCTGTAGAATGGAATATTATTAAATTTTTAAGATTTATAGTTTAAAGGCATGTAGCTTCAAACGTTTTTTTTGGAATACTTCAATCTAAATTTTTAAAATTCAAGAATTTTCAGTTGTATCTCTTCAAAATTAAACTAATTCAGAACAAAAAACATTCAAAATTACATATTTCTAAATTATACACATTAAGAATTGAAGAATCTTCAACTGCAAATCTTCCAGATAGACCTATTTCAAAAAGTTCTTAAAAATTTCATTCAATTTAATTTCAGATGGAAAACATCAGATTGACCCAAAATTCCAGAATCACTCAGAAAAATATTTTTCTCGTTCAACCAAAAAGTACTTTAAAATGAAAAAAATCGTTTGAAATTTCAAAAATTTTTCTTGGAACAAAAAACCATTTCCTTCAACCAAAGATATTTCATTGAATAAAAAAAACCTTTTTTCCGAGTGTATGTCTTTTAAGAACAGCTTATTACGATATAAAGTCCCAAAATAATTTATTAATTTATTTCTTTGCTCCTAATCCCTGCTTAGATAAAATCTGATATATTTAAATGAAAGTATATAGGTTACTAAGAGTCGATTTAAATTTAAATTTGGAGAAAATGCGGAATAATTTTTGGTAAAGAAGTAATATAAAAAATGTAAGAAAGGCTTTTTTATGTTTTTTTTTCTACAGCATGATACAAAATTAAAGTACTCATCTAATTATAGATACTGAAGTCTTTATAAATACAAAACTCAACTGTTTTATTGTATGTACTTTATTTTTAATTATTTATTGTTTGTAATAATACCGAGTATTGAAAACTGAAGTAACTTGAAAGTTTACTGCAATTCATGACTATTTGAGTACATGGATGTGATTTTGATTTTACATTATCTGCTGCTAAAATTAAAATTTGGTCATTACGATAAAATTCGTCATTAGGAAAATTTTAACAATTTTTTCTTCAAACTGCTATGATACTCTTCAATATCGCCACAGAAGTCACGTGATACTTAGCTAATATTTGCACGCGACGTTTGTTTTATCGAATTTCGTGGTGTTTTTGTGAGTGCATATAGATTAAATGAGCGATTTTTTTTAACGTGAATAAAGCGAGGTGAAAAAGATTAAGTGTGTTTATAATTATCTTTTTTTTTCTTTATTTGAGCAGTAATTAGTAAATGCGTCCATTTAGTTCATTTTTAACGAAAATTATCCAAAGATTTACTTTAATTTTTCAAATTAAGCAAATTAGTTATTTAATTAAAATTAAATTAATTGAGCGTACATATTTTTTTCACAAAAAAAACTTGAAGTCCCACCAAAAATATCTACAATGCAAAAAATCTGTCAATTATAACTACATGAATTTGAGAAATCAAAGTTAGCCAAGTAATTTAGGAAATAATATTCATAATAACATGTATTTAGAAACTTTTTTTGTAAAGTACCGGATAGAAATTTTTAAAATAAAATTTGCATAACGTCTAATATGGCGTTTCGGAATTGATTTTTACAAATTCTATACAATACTTTTTGAAAAAGATTTTTACTTTATTTTATTATGAATATTTTTGCTGGAATTTCAGATTGTTTGGTAAAAAACAGAGATACGTTTGATCAGTTTAATTTTAATTAAATTACTATTTTTCCGAATTAAAAAAATTGAATCAATTGTTTGTCTAATTATCGTTAAAACTTAATTATATGGATTTATTCTTTAATTCATTTAAAGGCACTTCTTTCAAAATTCTTAAAAAGCTTCCAAATTTGATTTCAATATCTTCAACAATCTACATTTTGTTTAACAGTATTTTAAATCCTTTCAATTTTTAAATTATTTGTTAATATTATCAAAACTTCTAAGCCCTCTAATTACCTTTTGAAATAAATTAAAAAATTTGTTGTAAAGTTAAATTAATTCTTTGAACAATTTTATTTAAAATTTAATTGAATAGATTAATTTTTTATTTCTATTGATGGTACCATATTATTCAATTAAAATTTGGGTTGAACAAATCGATTCGATAGATTAGGATTTAAAGGTGAGCACAGGAGATAAAATCGATTTTTTGATATAAAATATGATTAACTAAAATTTCTAATTTATATAATGTGTAGTTCAATTTCGAAAATTTACAATGGAAAATTCTTCAATTTTTATGATTTTCAATTGAAGATTACTTCATTTTTAATGTGTATAATTTAGAATAATATAATTTTGGATAGTTTTTTTTTAATTTGGATGATTTTGAAAATCAAAAGTTTTTAATTCTAACTCTTTCAAATTGGAGAAATTTCAAATGTAAGTCATCAATATCACAGAATTTTAAACTGTAAAATTTAAAACTCGTATAATGTTCAATTGTACGCTTTAAAATTTAAAAGCTTTTCAATTTTGAAGATTTACATTTTAAAGTTCCAAAATTTTCAAGATTTACAATTAACAATCTTAAATTTCGAAAATATAGATTTTTTCTTTATTTTTAAGTTTTATATTTTGAAGACATGTAATTTTGAACGTTTTTTTTTTGTAATGGTTCAATTTTGAAGATTTAAAATTTATGAAAAATTCTTCAATTTCAACGATTACAAATTGAAATTTACTTAATTTCATAGATTTGCAATTGAAAATTCTTCAATAGAGAACAATAAAAATGATAGCGTTGATTTATTTTTTTGGAAATTACTATAATTTTTCACATGCTTCCTCATAAAAAAAAGGAATGGTAATTTGTGATTTTTACAGTAATAGTGTTTTAAAAAAAATCGAATTTACAACAAAATAGTTAAATTTTCAACAAAAAATATTTTTTAACAGAAGAAATGAATTTTCAATTCATAACGACCAATTTTCATTTTTAAAAAATTAATTTTTAACCGAACAGGTGCATTAACAACCAAATAATTGAACTTTCAACCAAAAAAAAAAAGAATTATCAACCAAATATTTTAACTTTTAACCAAAATAATTATATTTTTAATCAAGAAAGATAAATTTTGAATTAAATAGTTGAATTTTTAGCTAAAAACGATATTTTTTAACCAAAAATGGAAACGCCAAATTTTAAGTTATAAAAATTACTTCTCAGCAATAATAGTATATTGTGCTACAAGTTGAAAAAGCGAGAGATTTAAAACGAGTGCGAAGTTAGCTACCCGAGCGGAGCGAGGGTGGCTATCACACGAGTTTTAAATCGTCGCTTTTTCAATGTGTGGGACACGATACTTTTTCTATAATTTGTTAAAAAGTGCTAGTTTTTGTTTACCTGTTTTTTGTGTAAAAAGAAGGCGATTTTTTGTCGATTGACGCAACAATGACAATGGCTATTATAAAAACCATGGCAATAATATGGCAGTAATAATAAGCTGGTTCTCACAATTGAATAGTTGGCCCATAAAGTTGAGGGCTTCAAAACTTCCGATTTTTCGTGAAAAAAACCAAGCACAGTATTTTCGGGGGAACTGACGGTGTTTTTTTGCTTTTGCCAAGTGACAAAAGTACATACAAAATACACAACTCGAGACTTTTCAGGAAATTGCTTTTAGGTTAGGGACGACAGTCGGAAAATAGAATGAAGTTGGCTGCGCACGATGCACGAGTCCACCCGAGGCAGCACGAACCCACCCGAAATAACATTTACTTTTTCCACTGTGCCTCACTTTTATCACTGTCCATTTACTTTTTCCACTGCATCTGTCCACTTTTGTCACTGTTGCCCGGAAAGGTCGGCACTGCGCATGCGCCACGTCATCGAGCAAAAATCGGTAACTTTTTACACCAAAAACAGGTGGAAAAACTGGCACTTTTTCGCGAATTATAGAAAAAAAAATAAATTTCAACAAAAAGTATTCATTTTCTAACCGAAAAGTTGAATTTTGAACCAAAAATATAAATTCTCAAGCAAACAGTTGCACTTTTAACCAAAAAGGATTAATTTTCAACCAAAAAGATAAATTTTTTACTGAATAGGCGAATTTTAAACAAAATAAATGAATTTTTAACCAAATAGTTGAATTGTCTACAAGAAAAGCTGAATTTTAAATTGAAAATGTCGATTTTCAGCCAAAAATGTATGAGTTGCATTTTTAGTTTAAAAAATTGATTTTTAACAAAAAAAAGTAATTTTTGAAAAAGTAGGTTAATTTTAAACCAAAAAGATGAATTTTTTAACTAAACTGATGAATCTTGAAAAAAATGTCATCAAAACAGTTCTACATTCAATCCAAAAGATGATTTTCTAACCAAGAACATTCATTTTCTAAATATGAAATAATTAAATCTTCAACCGAAGAGATGAATCTTCAACCAAAAAAATAAATTTTTAATATATTAGCTACGTAATTCAAAAATACGTACAAAAGTTTTGACTTTATTTAAGGGCATGTGATACTTTTCCATATGAGCATTTAGTTTCCCACACTTTTAATCCACAATTTTTAATTTTTTAGGCAAATATTAGGGTCCAGACGTCCGTGTGATTGTTCTTCACGTCTGGGTGCTATTATTTTTTTGAAAAATTAAAAATTGATAAAAAGTGTCGGAAACTAAAGAGTTTGCTCAACATTCTTTGCAAGTCTTTGATTGACTTTGCCATAAAAAGCTAATCATCTGCGAACGCTAACCCACGTACCCTCACTGTCCTGAGATCCACACCTTCTTCGTCGAAGAGGGCCATTCATAGACACCTGTCCACGTGAATAATTAATTTAGAAAATATTTTTTAAAATACCGTTTTTAGCATGAATTTTACATAAAACTGCTACTTTCAATTTTTGGAACATGTTCAGGGAACAGTACACCAGAATAGGGGGAAGGTAAAGTTCAATGTTATTGGTTGCAAATTATTCCTTGAACCTTCCTTAATAGGTCACCATCTCTACTTTAAAAAATGTTAATAAGAAGTACTTTTTTCCTCCATTTTTTCAAAAACCGAGCTGTGTTATTTCAAAAACAATTTTTTCAAAAACCGACCTGATGAGAAAATCCAACGATTTTTGCCTGAGAGTTCATTATTCTCTGTTGAAAAGTTTACTATAAAATGTTTGGTTAAAAATTCATTTTTTGTTTGTTAAAAGTTTTATTATTTGTTTTTTGGCTTTAAAATTAAACAATTGGATTACCAAAAATGGTCAAATGGACAAAAAAAAGTTTAGAGTAAAAAAACAAAACAAAAATGGTAGTCAAATTATTGAACTTTTAAGCCAAAAAGACGAATTTTCAACCAAACAATTGAATTTTGAAACAAAAGGTGACCTTTCAAAAAAATTGGTAAATTCATAAAAAAATAATTAAATTTTGAACCAAATAATACAACTTTCAACCAAAAAAATTGTTTCTGAACCAAAAATTTTATCGTAGACTTTTAGATAGAGAATAATGAAAATTTAATCAAAAAAAGTTGGATTTTCCTATCAGTTCGCATCACTTCAATACTTGAAAAATATCAGGATAGAAAACTGAAAAATGTGGTTCAAAAATCAAGTCAATTTTCCATTATACACAGCTCGGTTTTCGAAAAAATGGAGAAAAGAAGTGCTTGTTATTAACTTTTTGTAAGCTACAGTTTGGTCACCTATTAAAGAAGCTTCAAGAAATAATATGCACCTAATAACTTTTAAATTATCCCCCCCCCCCGATCTCTATGCATTGTGCCCTGTACATGTTCCAAAAAAAGCAAAGTTGCAGTTTTATCTAAAATTCATGCTAAAAATGGTATTTTCAAAAATGTTTTCTAAATTGATTATTCACATCGACAGGTGTCTAAGAATGGCCATGTTCAACGAAGAAGGTGTGGATCTCGGGATAGTGAAGGTGCGTGGGTTAGCGTTCGCAGATTATAGGGTTGTTATGGCAGAGTCAACAATTCAAAATAGCAAAAATTTACTCCATACCTAACCCCCTTTGGGCGGGAGGGGTGGGGGGGGGTTAACTCTAATATTTCAGATGGGAGCCTGTATTCTTTTATTGCAGATTTAGATTGTCCAATAAAAAATACGTCAGTTTTGTTAAAATTTTTTTTTTCAATTTACGACAGATAGCGCTGAAATTTTCCGAATGATGCAATGCAAAAACACTCTATATATATGCAAGTCAAATATTAGGCATCTTATCAGTAACAGCCACGAAATCAATTTTACTAATTTCGTACTCTGTCTCGCACAAAATGGGTCTTTCTACTTGCACTCTGCTCTTTACGTTTGTGATATTTTTGAATTCTGTTCGTAAGTATAATATAGTATAATACCAAATTATTCATGTATTAAAATATTTTACATCCAGATACCAGATATCAACAGAAGAGTTCATCATTGATCCCAAAAGATGATTTTTTAACCAAGAAAATTAAATTGCTAAAAATGGAATAAAAAAAAATGTTTAAAACAGTTCAAATTTCAACTAAGTAGTTAAATTGTTGACCAAAAAGATGACTTTTTAACTAACTAGTTGCATTTTAAACAATATAGTTAAATTTTCAATCAACTTGTAGAATTTTTAATTAAGCGAGATAAATTCTAGAACGAAAATATAATAGAAAACTTTTCAAACAACATAGTTAGATTTTCTTATTGACTTCCATTAATTCAGTTCGAATTTGAGCAAAAAAACGAGAAAAAGAGGCAGTTTCTTAAATGAGAAAAAGAATTCTTTCAAAAGGGGGAAAAGGTGGGAGTGGGGAAAAGAATGTGATGTTTGAAGTATGCTCTCTGAAACTGAACCAGTGAAATTGTTACTGGTTGGATTCGCATTTTGAATTATCACTGGTGAAACAGTGATTTGATTCTTACTGATTTAATCAGTAAGTGGCCCGATTAAAACAGCGCTACTGAATCTACCAGTGACCATACCATCTTGAAAGTGGTACCGAATAACCAGTGAACCTCACTGATTAAACCAGTGACGGAATTCCACTGAGTGAACCAGTGAAATCTCACTGATTGCCAGTGACACACTTCTGGCTGTTTGAACCAATGGGATTTCACTGGTTCACCCCCTTTCCATTCGAACGCCTTTCTAGTCATCTTCATATTTTATATTTAAAACTGAAATTTTGTACACGCACAAAACCAAAAATTTTACCTAAATACGTTGTGTCCAAAATTCCTTGATTTCGAACCTGTAACTTTCTTTACAGAAGCTGTTAATAAGAATTCCCTGTATAATTTCTTACAGAATCGAGTCCAGTATGGCCATTTCAGCGTTCAAATAATAATCTAGTGTCTCGTGATGGACGCCCTTTTGGAATAATCATTGATGGAGTTCTTCATGAATTACACATACCTGCTGATCAACTCAGTAATCTCAAAAATATAATACAATCTAAAATATGTTAATATCAACCGGCCTTGCTAAAGCTCCTAGTTTATATGCATACTCCAAGTCCCATATAATAACAGTTTCGAGAGTTTCCTCGCGTTGTTACTAAATCGGTACCCTCGAAACATAAACAGTCAGGACCGCCTGAACCGTTTTCAATTGGACTGCATAATATTGCGCAATATACTCGAATGAGTACTCGCGCACTGCGGCCCTTCCGAGGCGAGAGTCGAAACCGTCTCTCGCTCTGCCTGCTAAGAAACTGCGTGAGGAAGCAGTTCTAGGAATGACAAAATCGGACCGACTTCTATGGGACCTGGAGTGTATAATATAATTTATTATTTAGAAAAATGTAAAATTCAACTTATAAGCTAGTAATTCGAAAAAATGTCATTTTGTAATGCCTTTGCATTTTTTTATTACAGGACCAATTTCACCACCGCGACCACAACCACCGCCAGAGCCAATCAGTCCTCCTCAAAATGCTTTAGTCTACAGAGGGGCTGATCCTATTGGAAGAATCCAAGGAAAGCTGATTTCTGAACTGCGTCCGACTGGTCCAAACGGTAATTAAAAAAATAAAATAAAATAAAAAATAAAAATTTGAACTTCAAACCAAAAAAGATCAATTTTCAGCAAACATTGTAATAGTTCATATTTTAACCAAGGAAAGACTTTTATTTTAAAACAAAAACAGTTTAATTAAACCAAAAAGACGAATTTTCAATAAAAAAAATTAATTTTTAAAAGAATAGTTCAAACGGTTGAAGTTTCAACTAAAAATAATAATTTTCTTACCAAAACCGCAATAGTTAAATTACCATTTGAAAAAATTAATTTTCAACAAAAAAGATCAATTTTTAACAAAAAATGTAATAGTTGATATTTCGACAAAAAAGGTTTGAAATTAAATTTAGAACAGTTGATTTGAATAAAAAAATGCATTTCCAACAAACCAGTTTGATTCTCAACTAAAAAAGAGTAGTTTTCAACTGAAACGTTGCATTTTTAATCAAAAAGTTTAAATTTCTACAAAAAAAGACGAATTTTCAACAAAGTACATGAATTCAACAACTTGGTTCGAAATTAATTTTTGTGTTGAAAATTCATCTGTTTTGTAGAAAATTGATCCTTTGGCTTGAAAATTCAAAATTGCTGTTGAATTTTTTTCCCTTCTTGACTGAAAAACCTTTTTTGGTTGAAAATTCATCTATTTGGTTGAAAATTTAACTGCTTGGTTGAAAATGAACTTTTTTCTTGAAAATTCATATTTTTGGGTAGAAAATTCAACTATTCTGTTGAAAATTCATATTTTGGGATTGAGGATTCAACTGCTTCGTAGAAAATAAATACATTGGCTTGAAAATTCAAAATGTTGGTTAACTAATTTTCCCTTCTTTACTGAAAAATCTTTTTAGGTTGAAAATTCAGCATTTTGGTTGAAAAATCAACTGTTTGGTTAAAAATTAAATTGTTTTGTAGAAAATAATTAGTCCTTTGGTTTTGAAAATTCAAAATTGTGGTTGAATTTCTTTTCTTTCTTGACTGAAAAATCTTTCTTGGTTAAAAATGCAACATTTTGGTCGAAAATTAATCTTCTTTTAGAAAATTCATAATTTCACCCTAAAATTCAACTCCTTGATTAAAAATTAAACTAAATTGTTAAAAATCCGTCTTTTTGGTTGAAAATTAATATGTGTTTGTTGAGAATTCAATGACATATTTTGGCTATAAATTTGTCTTTTTTTATGAATTCAACTGTTTTTTAATTAGAATTGAAATCTTATTTGGTTGGAAAATCAACTTTTAGACTATTCAATTAAAACTTCCGTTGTTTGGATGAAGATTCGTTTTATTTGGTGTAAAATTAATTTTTCTAACTGAAAATTCAACTATTCTATTTTTAGTAGAACATTCATCTTTGTTTTTATTTGGAAATTCAACTATTTGATTCAAAATCCATGTATTTTGTTGAACTTTTTGTGTGTAAAAAATAAATCTTTGCGGTTTGAAACTTTTTTCCCTCTGTTGAAAATTCAACTACTTGGTTGAAAATTCATCTCTTTTGTTAAAAATGCAGTATTTTCACTCTAAATGTTAGAAATTCACTGCGTTTTAACGTTTTAATTGAATTTAATATAGTTCCCACATTAGTCTTATTTAAAAAATTTATGTTCCAATTTTCGTGTTAAATTTCAGTTGAAATTGTAAGAACAAGCTCATTGTTACATTGGATGACCCCTTATAAAATAGTTTTTATTTAAATAAAAGTGCTATTCGCAGACTCACGATTTAGTACAATTTAGTTTAGGTCAATACAAATCTCCATCATGAATTTAGTGAAAAATTGTTAGGATTCAGAAAAACAATTCCAAATTTCATTTCTTGGAAAGTTATTAGTAGACTTACAATTTAGCATAATTTAGTAGCTGAAAGTTAGTGATTTAAAAAAAATTTTCAACTGATGAATGGCTGTATTTTTCCTAACGGATTAGGTCAACGAAAGCTAATGAAACCTGAAGATGGTGACTTAGTGATGGACGGTGGACGTGCTATTGCGAAGTATGAGAAGAAGATGGAGATGTGGCGGGTGTATCGTCAGAATGCATGATCTGCACTTCCTCGTCCAGCGGGTAATTTAAAAACTGAAATACAATCTAAATATATTACAGAATCAGATATTTGTACCTATAAACTACCAGGAACCGGAACCGACCAGGAACCGGAATTTAAAGAACGGAAACGAGGTAGTAGACTTAGAAAAAATCTTTAAAAACATAAGCTGAAACAAGGTCATCTTGTGAAAGAAAGTGGCAGAAAAATCCTTGGTTAGTTAGTTTGTTTGTAACGTGAGTGGGGGAGCCAATGAGTTCCCCCCTGGCGCCCAAACTATAAATCATATTGTGCCACACCCGTGTTTATTCTCAAGGCAGTACACTGAATCTGGCCACCTCCACCGACTTTTTAGATCTCGGTTGTTGTTTCCAACGTTCTTGAAATATACCTCTCAGGTGTCAGGCATATCCCATCGCACAGTGAATGTCGCGGACTTCTTTGCACAGTTAAGTGAGCCTCAGCGACCCCCCCCCCCCCTTTGGTATGTAGACGTTCTGCGCTTGCGCTAGAATACGTAAGAGGAACACGACGCGACACCCGTTACCATGGCAACAGTAATTCGCGTCGTTTTTCTCTTACGCAGAGCGAGCGCAAGCGCAGTACCGCTCAATGCCAAAGTTGGGGTCATTGGTGAGCCTCACCCACTCTGCCATCCGGCAGCCTACCTAACCGTGGAGAAGCGACAGCCAGGTTAAGGTGGACGGAGCGGTCCCTCTGAGGTTTAAGGTAGGTTTCGAACCTCCAAAAGCCCGGTAGAAGTACATAACAGATTTCCATTGGTATCTTTTTCTCCAAATTTTTTTCTTCATTATATAATTGTCTTTAACAAGCTGATCACACTGACTTTTGGAAACATTTTTCTCGTTTTAAGGATTTTTCTGCAATTCTGTGACACAAAATGACTTTGTTCAGCTTATGTTATCAACGATTTTTTTCAAAATTTGCAATATATTTTATACAATAGTAGACTATAGACTAACTAGATAAAATGGCAACATAAACAATAATAATGCTGCTTCCTCCTTGCCAAAAGGTCGAAATAATGAAGACTAACCGCCCACGCCATAGGCCCGCATAATAAGGATGATGTCCCATACAAAAATTTGGCGGAAAATAAAAATTTAAGAAACGATGTTAAAGTGATTTAATAAATAAAAAGATATAGCATCGAAATGAATTATTTTTCATAACAACACCACAATATTGACCTTCCACTTTTATCCAGAAGCTTCTAAATTTTAACTTACTTTTGGCCACGGGAAAATATTTTTGAGTATTTCTTTTTGTGTGTCAAATAAAAAAAGCATACATAGTATCGTAAAAGATTGATCACTAGGGTGGTTCAAAAATGTTTTAGAGATTTTTTTTGAATTTTCAAGAAAACCCTATAAGTGGAAAATTGTGTCTTACGAGTTTTTAGCGCTAATTATTATTTTTTTGCAGTTTATTTTAGTGATAATTAGATGTTTAAATAAATTGCTTAAACCATTTATTATTGTTTAATGCAATTTTCTCTTAGAATAGAGGTAGAAAGTTGCGGTTTTCTCCGCTTTTCACTAACACCGAGGTAATAATAAATGAACTTCAACATGAATAATTGTTTAAACAAACTATCATTGTTCATAACTATCTTCTCCTATAGTAATGCTAGATAGTTGCAGTTTTTTCTAACATTTTTAACTTTGTGTCCACTTTTTACTCAGTGAGGTAATAATTAATTCAAATTAACAAATATAATTTTTTAATCAATTAATTATTTTGAATAGTATTCCATTTTTTTCGGAATAAAGTATTTTTATTCTTTTGCTAATGTTTTGAAAATATTAATTTAGAAAAAGGCTCGTAGAAACAAGTTATTTATTGACCAAGAAAGATCACTTTAACAAAATAGTTGAATATTCAACAAAATAATTTCAGTTTTTAACAAATAGTTGAATTTTCATGTAAAAAAAAACATTTTTTTTAGAAGGCAGTTAAATTTCCAACGGAAAAATTACTTTTCAGCCAAGAAGGATGACTTTTCTACAATAAAAGATGAATTTTCAATCCAAAAGATGAATTTTGAACAAAAGCGGTGAAATTTTCGACCACAAAAGATGACTTTAAAACAATAGTTTAATTTTCTACAAAATAATTCAAGTTTCAACAAAACAGTTCAATTCGGAACCAAATAGCTGAATTTTGAACCTGAAAAGATGAATTTTTAACAAACAAGAATTATTTTCTACCCAAGTAAATGAATTTAAATAAAAACATAGATCTTCTACCAAATAGTTGAATTTTCAACTCATGAAGGATACATTTTCAACCAAAAATGGAATAGTTAAATTTTCAGAAGAGAAAATTTGCACCAAAAAAAATGATTTTTCAACCAAATATTTCTAATATTATTCCGCTAATAATAATGCTAGAAAATTGCGTTTTTTCTGAAATTTTCAACTTTTTCTCTGCAAATTTTCAACCGAAGAGATACACTATCCACCAAGAAGATAGATGTTCTTCCAAAAAACGAATTTTCGAAAAATTCTTGAATTTTGCAGCCAAAAAGATAGGTTACCTACAAAATAGTTAAATTTTTAAGCCAAAAATATTATTTTGCAACGAAAAAGTTAATTTTCTACGAAATAGTTCAATTTTGAAATAAATAGTCTAATTTTTGATCAGATAGTTGATTTTTCTAGCAAAATAGTTAAATTTTCAACCAAAAAGATGAATTTTTCACCAAGAAGACTTATGTTCTACCAAAAAGACGAATTTGTAACAAAATTGTTGAATTTTGAAGCGAAAAATACGAGTTATCTACAAACCAGTTGAATTTTCAACCCGAAAATATGATTTTTCAACAAATAAGTTAATTTTCTAAAAAATAGTAGAATTTTAAAATAAATATTTTACATTTTAATCAAATGGTTGATTTTTCTAACAAAATAGTACAAATTTTAAGAAAAAGGATTATTTTCAACCAAAAGTGGAATAGCTGAATTTTCAAATAAAAAAATTTCAAACTATAAAAGAGTGAATTTGTTAATAAATAGTTAAATTTTCAACCGAAAAAATGAATTGTCCACCAATAAGATTTATGTTATACCAAAAAGTGACGGTGTCTATTATTTATTTATTTTTTCAATGAAACGTGCAAAAGTTAAACAGCTTTTCGTCCCTCCTGTAACATTGTCATTTCTTCACTTACGCCCTTGTACCACGTCTGTGCTATTTCACCCGGCATAAATTTTGAAATAATTTATAAATATTAATTCGTGTACTTATTTTTATTATTTTTATTGTTCCATCCATCGCTTTGTTTGTATTTATAATTATATGGTGCTCATTTCACGAGCACTTTGCTTTCCGTTAGCAAATGTATTTGCTTCCTCACGGAGGAAGCATTAGTTATTTTTTTGAATAATAGACAAATCAAAGTCTTCATATTGATTAATTTGAAAACAGAAATTTACAAAAAATACGAAATTACAAAATAATAAAAAAAATTTTTCAAATACAAAGACAAATCAGACAAATCAAAGTTTGTATTTAAAATCGTAATTTTTGAGCTGGAAAAGGGAAGGAGAAAGTTCTGTCGCACACTATCCCTTTCCCAGCTTTATGATTTCTTTACAAAAATTATCAGAATTATTCTATTTGAAAACTTATGATCAAAAAGTCTTTTCTATTCATGCGTCAATTTTGAATTATGTCGATGGAAAAAGTTTTTCTGTTTAAAACAGATGATTGAAATATCATAAATGAGCATAACTCCCTTATTCTTCAATAAAGTGTATTGATATTATAGGTCAATCGATTTGCCTAGAACCAAGAAAGCTTTTTTATTCTCGCATTAACTTTAAATTATCAGAATGAGAAAATTGTTACTATAAAAATCAATTTTAAACATATATAAACTACCATAACTTCCCTACTCTTTAATAAAATATATTATTATTGTAGGTCAATCGATTTGTCTCGAACCAAGTAATCTTTTATATTCTTGCATCAACTTTGAATTACGTTGAAGAAAAAAGTTTTACTATAAAAAAACAATTTTTAAAATAATATTGAGTGCTGAAAAAAATGCAAGATATATTTTTAGAAATCCTTCGGTCAGTTTCAAGATATTAGTGCAGAAAATAAGCCCTCCAAATTTCATCAATTTATCTGCAACCGTTTTCAAGTTATCGTGTTCACAAAGAAGTGTGACATCCACACACATATCCACACACACACACACACAACCGGACAATCGCTTAGAATATTGTATTATATATTTTTAAATTGAGGAAGGTTCAATTAAATGAATTTAAAATTTTTGCAAAATGTTACAATTACAAAGCTTCCTCTATATATAGTATAGTATAGATAAAGAAATAGTATATGTACCTTGTATTGCACTTCAACCTCACAAAATTATGTGAAGAAATTAGTTTATGCAGTCTTTCAAAAAGTTAAACTAATCGTACTCACTATGCTTTCCGAAAGCCAGCCAAACAGGAACTTAACTTTCCCAGCCTCGAAAACGTGTTTTTCGTATACTTGAGCGAGACCGCTATACCTTAGCGCGTGGAACACCTGCCTATTTTCCACTTTTCCGGCACTTTTTTCATAAAATTTAATTTTCAAGTCTATTTCTCTCCGCTTCGCTAAGACATGTGATGTTTAATGTTCTCTTGTAGACTTTTTTCATTTCTTGCCGGGCTGCCTGAATTTCATCATTCCACCGCGCATCACCAGACTTTCTTCCCAGCGCTGCCGTACCACACACTCCAATCGCAGTTTTAACAATGAGATCGCGTAATAAAGTCCACGCGCCCTCTATATCTTTACTGTTTCTTTGCGCGTCCCAAGTTGCCTAATCTATGCATTCGTTTATCTTATTCTGAAAATCTATTCGCACTTCCGGTTTCTGTAAAGTTTCAATCTTGATTCGCGTTTGTTTCGTTTTTTTTGTTCTCTCTCTTCTCCATCCCTGCCCTAAGTTTATTTTTGAGACTAAAAGGTAATGATCAGTATTGCATTTGGACCCCCTCATGACTCTTGTATCTGTAACTAGTTCTCTTAGTCTTTCATCTGCAATAACGAAGTCAATTATACTGCGGATACTTCCTTTACACCAGGTGTAAGTGTGGATTATTTCATGTTGAAACCCAGCATTTGTACTAAATAGGCCGTTTTCTAAGCATAAGCTAACTAATTTTTCTCCGTTATAATTTTTTCTTGGATCCCCAAATTTACCCAGCACTCTTTCTGTATCTGTATCCTGACGTCTTTGACTCCTCTCGGATCGCTATCAACTGGGGCGTAGCACGCTATGATAAATAATCTTCTGATTCCTACCTTTATTCTAGCCCGCAACAATCTGGAAGACACAAAATCATGATCTTTGAGATGCTGTCTTGCTTTTTCATTCATAATTAAACCGACCCCCTGGCTACCATGTGCTTCACTACCTACTCCTGACCATATTTCAAAACCACCTTTCAACACCCCATTTTCTATGCTTCTACTTTCGCAAGCCTTTTTCTTCGAGTAATACACATATTGTATTATTCATTGTTCAGATTGTACACCCAACTACCACCTTTATGTGCGAAATTTGATTTGCGAGTCGAAATCATATCCAAGTTAAGTAGTGATTCGTCGTATGGTGGAGAATCTAGTTGTAACGTCAGTCCCACCGAAACTTCTGTTACTGGGGTGGGATTAATAACAAATAATCCTGGAAGACCGACGAATGGTAGTGCGGGTGTGAGGATACAGCGGGATACCATAGCACACTTCCCGAAAAAAACCAGGTCTGTCCCAGGTCCAAATTATAATTATAATTATAATTATTAATTATTCACATGGACAGGTGTCTAAGAAAGGCCATCTTCAACGAAGAAGGTGTGGATCTCGGGATAGTGAGGGTGCGTGGGTTAGCGTTAGCAGATTATAGGGTTGTTATGGCAGAGTCAACAATTCAAAGTAGCAAAAATGTACCCCAAACCTAACACCTAAGTGCTATGCTTGAAATTTAGGAGTAAGGGAGTAGGAGGGTTATATGTTATAGGTTTCAAGAAAATATGTACTTAAGCTTTTTTCATGAGGAAGTCTTTGGGTTTTGCATGCTTTCGCAAGGGATCATAAGGATAATCTCCTATGGACGAGATATGTCCATACTTGGATTCAGCTGTTCTCTCGTAGAATTTTTTGGCAGTTTCAAGAATGTATTCTGAGATGGTTGGCAAATTAAATTCTTTGTGTAGAAGAGAATTTTTAGTGTATCTGGGGGATTTTGTAATGCGTCTAAGGAATTTATTTTGAATTATTTGGATCTGATTGATGTTAGTTTTGGAGGTTCCTCCCCATATTGTGCATGCATATGTAATAATGGGTCTAATAAACATTTTGTAAATCAAAATCCCGTAATCTGGGTTTATACTTGAATTTCTGTTGATAATCGGATGTAAGCGAGATATGAC